>JAFFZR010000029.1:0-19032 GCA_018397195.1 Lethrus apterus
ATAACAATTTTTTTGAATAAATGACACATTTACTTCAGATCGTCAGTGGTTATAATTTAGTAAAAATAATAATCGTAAACATTCTAAATTAAAGCAAATAACAGTAATTTATGCATCTAAGACGAAGAGTGAAGCTTTAAGGTGCAATGACGTCATTATCGATTTTTTTAAATGACACCTCACACATCTTTTGCTTTTGATAGACCTCCTTGATGTTTAAGTGGTGATTATCGAATTAATTCTTTACATAAGAACTTTTCTGAAAAAAATAACATTTTTTTCTTCAAAAAATTAAAGTTTTTGTTAAAAGAAAAAATTTAAATGTCAATTATTCAAAAAAATTGTTATGTAAGGTACCAATTTTTTTACATCACCGTTTAAGTAGTAAGAAGGTCTATTAGAAACAGAAGAAAAAAGTGGGGGTTGTCATTTAAAAGAAATATATGATGACGTCATTGTGCAAAAACAAATGCCGTCATTCCAAAAAAATTAACGTCAGAAGACGGCATTTCAAAAACAAAAATTGACCTGTCCGAGCGATTTTCTTAAAAACATTATAGAACGCTTTTATGAATTTTGTTCCAAACTTTATCACCACACTGTATATACATTAGAGTATTGTATGTGTATTGCAAATTCGTATTATCTGATACTTAATTTGTCCTTTAGGTGCATATAATGAAGTATATCTCTTAATATTGTTAAAATGCAATCGAATTAGCGAACATGAACGATTTTCACAATTCATAGCTTACATACATACAAGTAGCTCATGCAAATAGATTTATCTCACCAGTTGCAGCTTCAAGCATTCATCCCGGATAATTCGATATTAAACATATTTAGTGCACACAGCTGCTGGTTCTTAAGATTGCGTACAGTGAGTGACAATTGCGTGGCATGGAAGATTTTTATTTGAATAAATGAAATTCGGAAATAATTTTCACTGAGTCTTCTATCAAAGCTCTGAGCTTTCCTCCGTCAATAAAGAACCTAAACAAACTGATCTGTTAATAGTCTAAAACAAATATTTTCTAGCGCAAGTGTTTACTTCCTCGATTCTTTATGCGACAGTTCGAGGATTTCCGACACTCCCTTCGTATTTAATAAATCTTGTTATTTCGTAGAAATTCGTTTCTTTTTTTCTAAATTCTGTTATTCTTGAGCTCATGGATTTCGAAAACAAAGCGCAAGTGATTTCAAATTATACCGGCGTTTTGTTTGAAGAGACTTCGGAAGAACTTCTGGAAAATAGTAATTCATCTTGTATTATCGGTACTGCCGCTGAAATATCGTTAATGTGTTTACAATACACTGCCTGCGAGAACGTGCGCGCCCCGTATTACGAGATTAGCATCGTTATATTGGCTTCAAATTGGAGTTTTGCGTTCGAAATGGCTGCTTCGTTTCAAACAGACATTATAGATTACGACGATGATTACAGACATCATTACATTTATATATTTATGTGTTTGTACGACCGTGAAGCTCACACGAATCATCCAATCGTCGGTGTGTTTATTTTTGTTTGAGTTTAAATAAGAAAGGATGTGTTGGGATTACGTTAGGTTATACTTATAAAAAAAAATCATAAATTATCAAACAAAATAATATTTCACAAAATTAACTTACATACTACACTTCACTATATTCTGTCTACCTTGCCAACGATGCACATTTCTGAAAATGGTATCTGAAGTCTATAAGCTTTTATAGATTGTTCGGAATAGCGTTATAAATATGATAAATGTCATGATAGGAGTTCCGTGCGAATAACGCTGTTTTATGTCGCGAAACAGCAATGTAGTGTCGCATTTGTATTGTGGATATCCGTGCGATATTTGATTTTATTGATTTTATGTAATGGCTTAAAGGAAAATTATAATTTGTGGGAAAATATTCACATTCAAGGATGTGTACCGTTACTCATAGAAAAAGGTAAGCATTTTTCAAGGATTTTACAAAGCAGGTAAGAGTGAACAGAAATATCGATGAAAAACGAGGAAGAAAAAATACAAATATGTATTAGAAGTTTAAAAGAATCAATTGACTGAAAAAGAGTTTCTAAAAGCTAATAAGTAGTCAACTTTTTGAAATTCTTTTAATTTGAATTTTTGCCAAAATATTCTTAATTTCTAATATTTAAATTTTAAACTTTTTTAATCATAACAAAAAATTCAATTAAAAGTCATGCCTGAAAGCAAAATTACTTAATCTTAATATTTTCTAAATATTAAAAACGTTAGTTAAAAATAACTAAAGTGCAATTTGACAATCAATCATATTAAAAGTTCATTTAATTTAACTAAATTTTTATTATTTCAATGTCAATTAAGATCTTAATATACACGTAGCTAATATGTCATGATACATAACATTTTTTCTGAATATATTTATGTTTTAACTGTCATGTTAAAACTAGTTAATCTATTACTATTGCGACATGAAATTTCCAACTTTTAATTTCACGTACAAAACGCGCAAGCACCATGTGTGTATGACTGGTAATCTTTTATTTAATCCCACGCTGGCACGACTAGTATTATTATGCCCGAGAATAAAGGTTTTTTTTAGCCAGTCGACGTATAATAGCTTATATAGAGATTTATTAGTCCTGAAAAAAAAAATATATATCAAAAGTTATAAAACGTCAACGAGAAGAGTCATAAATTTTAATATAGTAAAAGGATCCTAATGCATTTTTGTGAATCCCTATGATTATAATTGCAATATGTGTTTTACGTTTTTTATTAATGCCGTATATTCGCAATGATTTAAAGCTGCCATCATTTTACTGCTCAATTCCCAGCCTAAAGAAATCGAGCATGTTGCTCTTATGGAATTTTGCAACACGAGATGAAGTAGAGCATGTGTTTTAATACGCATGAAAGTAATAGCATCGTGTTTAAACTCGTGGATTTAATGTCGCTTCCGTTAAAAGCGGAAACACAATAAAAGAACGCGTTCGCCCCAATTTAATAGTACACCTGTTGGGGAATAGCTTCGGTAATGCAGTTTTCTTGCATAACTGTCTTTATTGTTTGAAAACGGTAAGAAAATTTAATATATAACTATGCACTTTTATTTATATAAAATTCGACAAATAATAATATGGAAAAAGCTTCTTTTATATTCGTTTGTATTAAAATGTACTACTCATCATTTAATTTTCAAATTTTTCATTTGGATGTTATTAGAAAAGGAAGTAGAAATATCTATAAAGAAATACAACAGCAATTCTTATGTAAATATCAAACTAACTAACTCCACTAAGGAATACTTTTATACATTAAAAAAATAAGCTAATTTGAACTTGTTAACATTTTTGTTTTTTGAAATAATTAACATGTTTATGCAATTATCGAATTAATATTTTTTTCAATTATTTTGAGTCGTCGAAACATCATTAATGTCTAAAGATTAGTTAACAATTGAAGATTCCGAAATTGTTGATAAACCGTAGGAAACTATTCCACCAATAGGAAAACATAGTGTATTTATATCATAAGTTATTTGAATCCTTTTTTTTTAATCTAAAGAAACTCACGTCTAAAGACGTCCGTGGGTTTAAGCAACGTTTGTATGATTGTATGGAAGTTGGAGGAGGCCATTTCCAACAACTTCTCAAATAAATCTTGACTGTTTTTCTAAATTGCCATTTTTGTTTTGTGCCATCGTTATCTTGAAAAGATAATTTCTCGAAAACGAATATATGGATTTCAAAATTTGATACACCGTTGAAACGCAAATTATGTAAGCTTTTAAATGAGCTATCACTCAATCCCTAGTGTAATTTAAGAATTTTAGGGTTGGCACCCCTGCGGCTAGAAGGTTGAAGATATGGCGATCATTTCTTCGCCAAAAGTTGTGCCCCATCGATCTAAAGTTTACGTGCTTCAGCGATTTTAGGATTAAAATTTAGATTCTTAGATATTGAGGGTGTTTCGTTTTGCCCTATATAATTTTGTTAATGATTTCTATATTCGGCAATTATTACATAGAAGAAAAATAGAACATTGCAAATAATTAACCTGTATGTACTGGCACACATAAACATTTAAATAAGCATACTGTTATTACGAGCGTTTAGGAAAACATATTTTTCACACAGAGATTTGTTATATAATTTATTACTCAATTACTAACAATGCTATTTCAAAACGAAAACATAATTGCATATTTTTCATTTTGTGTAACCATAATCGGAAAAATATTTTACTGATCACTAAATTTTATTCAGTTTTTACGAAGTTCGTCAATAAACTATTTTTTGCTACACAAGGATAATATATTACCACTTCATATGTTGTTATAAGTTTTACTATCTGCAACCTTTGTGTGCTTAAAATCCATTTTCTTTCGGACTTTCGTGCTAACAGCATTGCCCGAGTTTTATTCCCTCGAGTACACCACAAAAATGAACTGTCAACTTGCAGAATGGCAAGCTTACATTTCGAAATTAAAACTACTTGTTCGAAAACACTATTTCACGTCTACAAATGAAGTATATTATAAATTAGTATCCAAAATAAAACTTACGTCCTTACCAATGGAATAAAAATAATTTCATTTAAAATTATCATGCAGACGACTATAATCTATAATGTAATATTTAGAACATTAGACATTAAGAAGGCAGAGGAAACGTAATGAAGAATACACGCCTTGTTTCCGGCTTTTACGATATCATTTCCTTTATGAATAATTTACTCACTCTTCTAGATACGGCTCGTTATTGTGCCTCTTTTGTAAAAATGTAAATATTACATACACAAGAGTGGAATGAAATATGAGACTATTTAAAAATTTCAGAATGGTTGTTTTATGTTTGTACATTCGCAAATGACACACGACGATAAAATTCGTTACTGCGTCAGTTGTGTATTTTTCTATTCATTTATAACAACGTGTTTCATCTTTTTGTACGAAATAATTCATAAAATAAAAGCTTATTTCTCTTTGATAACATATTTTACATTATTTCTATGGTTTTAGAATAAATGAGCTCGTGTCAATAATTGGGTTGGGTTACTTCATTTCTCACAAAAAAATGCCATCCTAGTGATAAAATTAATTTATTTATCGTAGATTCTAATTTCATGGTTGAATTTTTAATACTAGAAGAAATATAATCAACTATAACGGAAAAAGAATAATAGCAACAAAGACATGCAAAATATATGGCAAATGAATGCCACCCGAAATTAAATACCTGCAAAGATAAAGAAGGAAACTTTAAGTTGGAAAATGCGATATTATGCAATGCTGGATAGCAACTTCCTGGAGATCTGCCGGGGTCAAGGGGCGTTTTGTACCATGAAGCAGAACCTCTTATAGAAGACCCTATTTATGGGAAGTTATGTTATAAAGGAGTTAATAACTACAAGGCACAAGGAAGCGATGGGTTTACCACAGAATTGCTGAACAACAGAGGACCCTATGGAAAAGACTATTTGAGCTAATATTGCCAATCTGGAGTGAAGAAAGAATACCAGAGAAATTGACTTTGAAATTTTTCAGCCAATCGACAAATTGCTTAGCATGAAATATTTTTAGCACTTGAATTGTCTATTTGTGTTTTGGTTTATCATGCATTAAAATTTATTAAAAACTGAAAGAAATAGCAGTGTCATAATTCGAGTGTGAGATATAACTTCAAGACGAAACAAAAGCTTTTTGTATCCGTAACAATATCACAGTTTGTAATTGTTTAGAAACAAATTAATAAAAGATGACAGATTTAGTTTCAGCATTGGATATAAAGAATTGGAAGAAAACGCACACTGACCTAGTCCAAGCAACAATCAGTTACTGAAATGATATCTGCAGGGCGGGGATCCGTAGTTGTATCGATCGAACCCCCAGCAAAGTTACACGGACCAACACCGACTATCTAACCAAGCGTATCTCTCTCTATCTTTGGCTGGTTATTTGTGCGGAACACGAAAATATTTTCCTTCGTATATAAAGAAAGTCATTTAAACGAACTATTGATGTCCATAATCGAATAATGATTTAGATAAACGAATAGTAATTCTTTAACTTTATCGACCAGTTAGCCGAGTTAATGCACTGCACTTATGTATTTTAAAAACGGTAATTGCTAATAATTTTCCAGTAATCGTTCCGTGACTGCAATTATTGTATACTATTTTTCCATGCCTGTAATCACAGTCTTTGAAATGCAAAGTCTATTATTAACATGTAAACACGACCAGTGATATAGTTTGATTTTAATATAGCGAGTTAAGCCCAGCCTGAAGGATTTTTATTGCTGATAAATTTTAACTTATATTTTTTATACAGTGTGTCCCCGGATTGAATTCACTATAGGTTTAATCGATACAAAATTTGGCGACTGATTACCTATATTATTTTCAATTTTTCAATAACATTTTTTAATATTGTGTTAATTAAAATTATGTAATTAATAATCTAATTATATTATATGATTTCACACTGGTCGTTAATGCATAAATACTTGATTCCTGGTTTTCAATGTACCTATTGTTTGTTGTTTATGTAATTAATCATGTTTGATTTTGTGCATTCATGGACTTTTTTCATTTGATATTGATGACGATAATTCATGTTTAGTGCAATTTTGAGAAAAATATAACAACAATCAAGCAAATATTTATGAAGTTATTAATAATCTACAAAATATATTGGATGTATTTATATATAGATCAGAATATAGAATATACAGACTGGCCCACCGAAAACGAAACATCTCCAAGGTGACAAAAAAAATGAAGAAAGTTTGACTATTCAAAGCTCACTAACTCGGGAAATAATGATCAGAATTCAAAAATTCAAGCACTTCTCTAAAGCCCATCGATTGAGCTTTCAAATGATAGGTTTATAAATACCATTTAAAAAGTTTACCTTTTAGGGTTGCAACTAGGTGCAAATAGCTAAGACATTTATCCCCCTTCCAAAGAAAATTGACCTGTCTGAGCTTTTTTTAAGCGTCTAAATACCTGAAAACACCTTTGTTTCGTATTCGATGGGCCACTCTGTATATATTTGTTTTATGCTTGAAAAGAGTTGTCACGTATCTTTATTGAAAGCACTTTGCTATTGAAATTACTTTAGTCAATGTTTTTATACGTAGGTATCTTTTATATTTGACTAAAATATTTTATAAATTTTTCCAAATCTCCAAAAGAAAAGTATTAATTATTTCATTTCATAGCTAGTAGTTAGAAAAACATTTTGGAGTAATATAACTTTAAAATGAAATGAACATTTTGTTTTTGATTTTTTTTTCTTTTATAATTAATTAACGAGAAGGGTTCTGTGTCGAATGAAATTAAACAGTATAAATGCATGAAACGTATCTTATACACGTTTGAAAATTTTCCGATTGTTTAGTTTCAAACAAAATGTATTTACAATATGAAAATATGGTTTTAAATAACAAAGTATTACGAATATCAAAATTCACAACTGCGATTCTCGAAAATTTAATTACAAAGCTTTGTAATACGAGCATATATTTTTGGATAGTTGAAACCGACGACCGATACAAATTTTAAAAGTTGGCAACTCGCCAAATCCGCAATTCTAGAGCCAGTCGCAGACCGCGGCGCGTTTTTTGTCATTCGGATCGCAAAAATTCAAATAATTTGTCTTTATATTCAGCGCCGCGGCGAGAATGTTCGAATTTGCATTACATAATATGCACATTTTTTTCGAATAAATAATTACTGACATGTGTAATTGTTCTTTATGAAAGCTATAAATATGAGAAATGTTTATATGGATATAATTCATCGCATTTGAATTTAAAATATATGTTAAGAAAAAATTTTCACGATTCAATAATTGTGCAATTATATTAATTTTTCCAGTAGCTAATTGAAAATTGTACATGAAGCAAAAAATACAAAAGGAAGCAAATCTAAATCTAATCTGAAAAAACAACATTTCGGTCTCTAAAAAACTTAACACATAAGTAAGATTATGTAACAAATTGTAATCTACAAATTCTTGTAGCTTTTGTAGGGTACAACATAAAAGTTATTATGTGAAAGCAAACTCTTTGTATAAACATAGTATAAATACGAGATGAAATTCGTAAATGAGCCGCCGTATATTCAAAGATTTGAAGTGGTGAATACAGAAAGAAAAATATCATATTTCCGGTCAAACAGCGGGACGTAAATTCGATATTTTTCGTTCGTGCTAGGCGTAGTGCCGACGTCGGCGACGAGATAAACGTTTATAAACTACAATAGTAACTCGTGACAAAGGGAAAAGGAATAAGTCACGCTTTTAATGCAAATGGTGCTTTAAAGGATTTTAAGGGACGTCTGCGGAAAATGCTTTTGAATATTGCGGAGAAATCGTATATTTCTCTACACACAAGGTAGGCCAAGTAAAATATTTCAACTTGAGGAAAGTATCACCTTTATAATGGGAACTGTTTGTTTTATGAATATAAGTTTTATTTAAATCAAAGACATTTATTTATTTTAGAAAAATGTTATTACTCCACGGTTTATATATACATTCGTATTATAATAAGATAAGTCTGAATATTTTAACTTACAAAATGTTATTCAAGAAGTCTCAACTCCAAAATACTGAGAAGAACACAGCCATACAGTTTCTGGTTTTATTAAGTATTCAAGTTATTGCTTTCTTAATTTAGAAAATGTAACTTAATTTACGTTAATTCAATTCGATTCAAACCTAATGATAATGAACACATATTACAATCACAAATAATAATGACAAGAAATACCGCAAAGAAAAGAAAACTCAATTATTATGTAGTAACTCCAAGAGGAAAGGATTTAAAAGACGTAAGGGTTAAAAGTGGCTGCGAAATTTACAGTGACCACTATTTCCTAGAAGCCAAATTTAATCAAATCAAAAACAAAGAAACAAGCTAAACTCCTATAAACTAAGAAATACTGAACTTAGAGAAAAATATACAAAGGAAGTTGATAAAAACGTTGAATAAACATAGAATACGTCAAGGAGGAGTATTAAGTCTAATAGATTAAGTTATAAAACAAAAAAAGTGAAAGAACTCGAGGAGAATATTAATTTGTGGGCAGATATGTGTACTTAAAAAATACAACTTAATAATCAACAAGGAGAAAATAAAGGTAATGGCTATCTCAAATAAAAAAAAGAAAATAAATATCAGATTTGGTGAAAACGTAGTAGAGCAAGTAGAGGTCTGAAATTGTTATGAAATGTGGGTATTAAATTTACGTTAATGTTCATTTTTAATAAAATTAAAATAAAATGCACAAAAAACAAAAGTTAATGTTATTATTGCTAAAAAAAACTATCGCACTCTAATCATTAATTTAATTAATTAATTAATTAAAAGAATCAGTCGAATACGCATGGGCATTTTCTCGTGATTACGTTGAAAATCGACGTACATCAAAAAACTGGGAATTCCAATATTAGGCGCCCAGAATAACGAGAAATAATAAAAAAAATTATATATCTCAGAAATTCCATTCCTATTATGTATTTTGTAATAACTTATAAATCCAAACAACGGATTAATAAATAATTATGTCGGTAATACAAACATTGAAAATATTCATGCAACTATTACAACAATTAATTTTTTTTAACATATTCAGAAATACTTTACCCAGATATTCATAAATAATTTGTCATTGGATCAAAGATAATACTGCGAACGAATATGTATTATTTAAATCCGATCCTGTAACTGACAAAAATGTATTTCACGTAGCGATATTTTATTAATCAAGATTGATTACACATACGTTCGTGTATTAAAAATCCGATATTTAAATAATAGTTTATTTCACGAACATTTTTATTTAAAATATAATGAAATCGTGCAAAGTTTCTCTAAATTTCACCAAAAATTAAGTTGCTGGATTAACACGTTTATTTTTAACTTTTATTTTAACTATGTATTTCCATTAAATATGAATTATTTCAATAAATTTGTTTTGCAGGACCAGAGAAAATTGTAAATCCGTTATAAAAAAAAACGTGAAGAGTAGAATCCATAGTTTGAGCTTCGTTCAGGAAGTAACCTGAAAAGTGTGTCAGAAGAAAATAAGATTGATGACTTCAAGTAGAAAGAAACAGATTGGTTTTAAATAACAGTATATCGAAGACATTGTAGTTGCATACTTAAGAGCTGTGCTCTTTTTCTATTAAAGTGAAAAAAAGAATGGACATTAACATGAAATGATGAATGAAGTGAATTAAGAATGTAGGAGTAAAAATGTAGGATAAAGAATATAATAGTGAAATATCGTAAGGAAAAATGTATGTAGATGATGCTCTATGTATGCACTAGTAACCTAGGTGGCAAAATGAAGTTTGCGGTAAAATCGATATCCGTGAGTTTGCACACAAATTCATTTTAGAAAAAATAAAATTTTCTGTTGTTTAATACGTGTTAACATTTTGGTTATGTATAAAAACAAAAGATTGCAGTAATGAAAATTATGAATCATTTATAATTGTTTTTTCTGGTATATAATTTTCCATCGTGCTTATCAGTTAGTGCACATTAAATTATTTTTGAATAAATTGGACCGTAAAGTTAGAAATTTTGTATATTCGTTAAGATAATGAAATGGAAACACAGATAACAATGAGTTAAGAAATAATGATGATTAATTGGTAAGAAGAACTAAGTGTAAGTAACCGTGCTTTTTGTTTTGTAGCAATGGCGATTCGAAAAACTTTATAATAGCTATATGTACAGTGTGTCCCCTGACGATGGCCAACGACTGCTGTTTTGTTTATGGATTGGGGAATTTTGAAAGACAGATATTTTTATAAAAAAATTTTCAGGGGAATCAACTTTTTCAAATAATGGCGTCGTGTCTCTACAAAATGGTAAGTATTGGTCTAATGATAATCGACATTTTCGTATAGAAATTAATAGTCAACGGTACAAGAAAGTAAATGTATAGTATGCAATAAATTATGATAAAATTATTGACCATACTTTTTTGACACTAATTTAAATCAACATTCGTATTTGGATGTTTGGAAACTTTTTTGCCTCCTATGGAAAACGCGAATTTAGAAGATTTTTATTTTTAACAAGATGTCCAGCTCATTCAACGCGTGTTGGATTGGGCAACATAGCCCAATTCAATCCAATAGTAGATTAAAACAAAAAATTAGGGATGCTATAGATGAAATTAACCTAATGACCATAGCAAAATTATGTAACGAGTTGAAAGTTAGAGTAGAATAATGTGCATGTCTTGGAGGAAGTCAATAGTTTATTGTTATTTAATTATTTAGTTATTATGTTAGAAACTTACGTTTTTTTTGGAACTGATCTTTTTGAAATTTTGCACAGAGCCATAATTTGATTTCAGTTGTTCAAAGTAAAGCTGGTTTTCATATTATTTATTTTTTTGTCATAATCTCATTAATTCTAGCGCAAGTAATCACTCGTTTAATATTTTGCGCATTCACTTAAACTTGAATCACCTTTAAATAATTACTCGTCGTGTACTTTATTTGAATTCAAGTTTATTTCAACGTATTTATAATTAAACTGTCATGAATTGTTAAAGTTCCAACTGTGAAACGATGTTTGAAACAACATTATTTTGAACTGAAATTTTATTTTATTTTACTATTTGTTTTCTATAAAAAAATTTAATAGAACGAGCCAAGAAAAATTGGTAAAAATTAACGTTTTCGAAGTGGCCAGAATAACCGAACTTCCTTTTGTTCAGTTTTCGTTGCTGTAAAAATTTTGAAAGAAAACAAAATATACAACTGAATAATTCAAACTGATAAATTTTTACAAAATAAAAACAAAAATTGTTGTTTGCTTTCACTATATTTATAAACAACAATTTTTGTTTTTATTTTGTGATTATGGAGTTTCACCAAGTATCGCCTAAATCCATCCAATTGATAAATTTTTATTATAAAAATTCTCAAAGACCGAAAATCTATGCTTTTGCGTAATACAGAAAATGAAAATTTATCTCTGTTCATGTAAAATGAATATTTCATATAAAACTGTTGACGCTGTGAATGTGAATATTCATGGTACATGCATTATCTATGCCATAATGGAAAAATGGCTGATGAATGTTTTACGTGATGCATGATTGCGAGATTATTTTAGATTGTGTTAGGTTTGTTTTCTAGCAAATGTTTTATTAGATTTATAGATTTTTAAATGTCCCATTTATTGTTTGAATGTTTATTATGTGTCGAATGTATTGAAATATTAAATGCATTAAACATTTAAACTTCAATCATAACGAATTTCATAAAATTTTGCATTTGTTTGGAAAGCCAATTAAAGTCTTAAAATTGAAGGCTTACATAAAATCTTTCAAAGTATACATAGAGAAAATTGAATTAAATGTTTTACTTTCCAGGCAAAATTCTTCTAACAAAGTCCGCAAATATAAATGGAATAAAGTTTTAAGAAGCTGTGCATAGGTAAATGCAAAACACAAGGCAAAGACCTTAAAACAAGAAAATTTAATTGTAAAAAAAACATTCGTGTACACAAAGGAACTCGTCGGTTTATTCGAGAAGTAAATTTTATGTTGGTGGCGAGAATATCGCTTTGAATGGGATCTGAGAAATATATTTCTTGTAGACTCGCTGTTTTACAAGATTTTAATTTTCAATCTTTAGTTTATTAAAAAATAAAAAAATTGCATCGCATTGACTTTTTGTTCGTATAATTTCATGTAGTTTTCTATGTAAAAAGTCTTAGTTCGTTGATATTTCTGACTGTGTAATACATAATTTGAATGAAAGAATACCGTTGTATCGTTGATCCATCAGAACTTCGTATGAGCTCAATGTTTTTGTTAAGTGTTCCATTTCTAAATATGTAGTCTTGTTAGCCTCGACTGTATTTACATTGAAATTACAAACGCAGCTATAAATTTATATCGACTCCCATATTCAGTTAATTGTTTTATGTAAATACTGCGTTGATTATCAACCAACATTTGATAATATTGTTGACTGTGTACTTTCCAATACGTTCAATTTATATAATTATATGACAAGTAATAAATTACTTTTTGTACATTGACTTGTAACCTAATGATCCGTAAATGATGAGTTGCATTAATTATTAAATTAATGTTTAAAGAAGGTGCAGTTTGTATCTGAAAAAGTTAAACTATTGAAAAAAAGGAAATAATAATAATTTGTTGTGGATATAGGCCAATGTAAATAAACAAGGTACATCCAGCGCCAATCTGATTGGCCGTTATCCAGGATCCACTAGAATATATACTAAGCGCTTGGGGAATAGCTTTTAGGTTAAGTTACAATTTATAGCTTTTCAAATTTTAACATGAATTTGCATGATAACGTGTTTAGTTTACAGCCCGTTTACAGATGCTAGTCCAGATTGCCTCCGCCACTACACTTTACTTCTAAACTTTATCATTAATCTTCCAATGTTGTTACAGGATAACCCTTTCTAATTAATGTCAAGTAAGAAGACTCTTGTAATTCTAAACTGAAATTAGTTTTCTAATTAGATTGTAATCTTGAAAAATTGATATTTTATTAAATGTTGGTGTACTTTTTAAGTGAAGCCCGGACCACAGACTTGTCACGAGACTGAAAATTTTTCTCGGCGGCCCTGAGTGCGATACATTTGTTGTATGTGTAACGTTAATTTATTCTTTCCGTCTTATTGACTCTACTAAGCTGAAGCTATAAGTTGCATTTTATGGCAGAAACACATAGTTCAGCGCTTTAACTTTCGCACAAATACGAAAATAATACTGAGGACACCAAGGGAAAGCTATGGTACACAATATTAATGTCACATTTCTAAGGAATGCTCTACTTTGGTTATTAAAAATTTTGGACTATATTAGCCGATGTTATTTTACGCTATGAGGGAAATTCTATAAAATTATTCGAAAACTTTCAAATTGTATTGATTTATCGCGTAAAAATAATAAGATATTTAGATACTACTTCGAGTATATTATAAATATTCATAATAATAATTTTGAAATTTTATCACTGTTAAAAAATAATTTAAAAAGATATAAACAATCGCTTAATTAGTAGTAAAGATAGGTACTTTATACCGAAACATTAAAAGTAAATAATAGCAGCTAAATAATGAAGAAGCTCTAACTTAATGGGATTCACGTTTGACGCGACATTTTTAAGGCAGGTTAATTAGGTTTAAATGGTAATCCTTCAAGTAGATTACTCGTTAGATTGTACTCTTCTATACAAAGAGAAGTACTAATCTAATTAAACAAAGTATCTGTAAGATCCTACAAACTGGCTTTTTGTTCGAAACGTGTTTTAATTCGTTTGCGAATTTTTGTTTACGTGCGCCAAGTCTCCCAACTTTTATTAAGTCGGCTTTGTCGATGTAATTAAAATTCGCAAACTACAAATAGATTAATATTTTGTCGAATCTTTTAACATTTTCTGTATAATATAAGCAGTTTATCAAAATCATGATTGAAACTTAAATATTCAATTATTTGCAACGTTTAAAAAATTCGTGGCACTTATCGTAAAATCGAATTAGTAACATGCGTCGTTGACAAAGATCAATGCAATTTCAGTAAACTCGACTTACTAAAATGACCGTGTCATCAGCAAAGTGGTACACAGCAGGTAAATTAATGTTTGATGCGATGTCAGTAATGTAATGGCATACCTAGAATTGATCCCGGAGGTATGCTCTGTAATACTAATTCAAACTGCGAATTTACTTGAGAACTAGTTTTCAGTTAATCAATCACAATGAGTGGCGACAGGACATATGACAACAAGCTACTCAGCTAGGTTATAAAATGTTCAATAAATTCAAAGAAAATTATATTTGATTCTATTTATTATGTTTAAAGGTAAGAAAATAATGGTATTTCGTTGATAATAAATGTGCGCTTTTGTTTGATTTTGTTTTCAAAATTTACATGAAAATTTGTCGGTAAAATCCCACCTTACAAGTTACCTGTTATTATGATGTATTAGTAGCACAGTTTCCATATTATACCTGGCGCTAAGGACGTGCCCACGGCGATAACATTAGTTAATATCAGTATATTAACAAACCTCTCACCCTTCACAAATGTAAGCCTGCAGCTCTTCAATGCTATAGCTTCTGCTCTAAAACTTTATTGATGTGTATAATTATTATAATGTTCTAAGTCATTATCACTTTACTTAGATTTTTAAGTTTCCTATTTGAATAATTGATGCGGTAAGAAACTTTTGATGTTCTGAAAGCCATTTTAGGATATAAAAATATCTATAGTTCACGTATTGTTTGACGGAGGATTCATAGAAAGAATATGCAGTTCGACGACTTCAAAAAATATCTTCTATTATCTTTATTGGAAGTTCTATGTTACTTTCATTTGAATTTTTCTTTGTGCTTTTAAAAATATCATTAATATTGTTTACATTCTTAAAATATAATTTTGAATAGAAAACACAATTGAACTTTCAAATAAAATTATTTTAAATCTTGTGTATTAAAATTATTAAGAATGTGAGAAATCGTACGACATTCAAATTAAATTGCATGCAGTTAATTTGTGGAAAGAAGGAGAAATCTTTCGACTAGTCACATGAGCACATATTTTCGAGTGAGTTGAATTCAAAACATTCTCTTATAAAAAAAAAAACCTACGAATAATCCTACCATCATTCAAGATACCACTTTGCTTGTCGACCAACTTCCCTGCGATATTAAAGAAAACCGTTTGAATCCTGCATCTGAGGCTACGAGAAACTTCCAAGTGCAGCATCTGTACGCAGCCACGAAGGTAAAATGCAAACATTCATTATACATTGAAATTTATGCTTCATTTATTACCCCTCTGGAGATTTTAAATGCGCTGCGGGAACACCGAATGACGATTTCTGAATATTTTTATCACTTTTATAACGGGGAATTATTGGAGCACAACGAGATATAATTTTATTAAACTCAATCAAATTCCCTAACATAATTCGGTCGTGCACTTGTGTTTATAAAAATGTAAACTACTCGCGTACTCGGATTTACGTAAACAATAATAAAACAGAATCAAGTAATATACGATTAAACTTAAATATTTGTATATCGGGTTGCATCTATAAAGTTTAACGATTTCTGGTAGACATAATGGAAATGTAAAAGAGACGGTTGAACGAACATAATTCTTTTGTTAGTCCATTATACTTTTCTCGTTCTTTTAGACTTAAATGTTAATGTAGTAAAACTAAAAACGTGGTCGTTTGAGTAAATTTCTACCGCACTGTATAATTTGTCGTCGTTTAAAACCGTTTGTCTTTGGTTATATTCAAATCGAGTTTTTTTTTAGAAATAAAATAAAGTTATTTAAAGTCCTGAATCATAATGAGATATTTTCATAACGATTGTGGGGAACGGTCTTAAATAAAACTTTTGTTTCAAATTTTTATTCAATTAGTATTCATCTTTATATTCATTGATTAAAAAATATAGTTTTTATCGATAAATACTCTTTTATTAATTAATATACGAGGTGATAATTTGTTAATACACAAGCCATTTGTGCAAATATCATTCGATAAGAAATTTTCCACCCTGTTCAGTTTTATGCAAAACAAATTTACCAAGTTATAACTACAAATCTATTGTTTTTCAGTGTAAATTTGATATATTTTGATATTGGGACAATCTTAAGGGTAGTAAATTCTTGGAGGTAATTTCTACGCATATATTATTCGATAGGAAATTTTCTACCCTATTCAGTGTTGTAATTAGTTTTTTATGCAAAATAAGTGTAACAAGTTATCAAATGGATAAGTATAAATTTTATACATTTTTACACTTAGAGCGATTTTAAGGGTATTAAACCTTTGGGTTAAACTCTACGCATATATCATTCAACAGCAGATTTTCCACCCTATCCAGTCACTTTTTTATGCTTTGTAACTGGTTACTACGACTGCTGTGTCATTTCGTCATTTGTATATAAATACGTCAAAATATCACTCGTTTAAAAGCAGTAAAGCGTCTTAAATATTTGCGTTTTAAAAAACTGTTCTACTTTTATAAAATATTTCGAAAAATATTTTAATTATTCAGAAACGAACAAGTCAGTACTAAACGACGAAGCAAATGAGTAATAAATTTATTCATTTCTTTTTTGTTCTCACCGTCATCTATTTAAATTGTGGAAAGTAAATTTCCTTGTTCTGTTTTAACGATTATTTTGTTTTGTGCTTTACAAAACACAAAGGACATTTACTGGTATATTTGAATAAATATTCTAGTAGTAAATCAACAGATAATTATTATGTTTCGTGAAACAAAAAGATATAGTTTTTAATGTTTTCCATGATAGATTCGATTAGATTTAAATGTTGATTTATTATTACTTTTTAACGAGTTAAGAATATAAGGTTTGTTGCGAAATGTATGTATTTTTTCTTGAGCTTTAATAAAAGTAGGTACTTATTTACCACATGCAAATCATATTTTCTTGTGACAATTACCATACATTTTTTCAATCTTTTACCTCATAAATATTTTAACTTATAGCATTAATTATTACACTATACTACTAAAAATTCAAGACGCATTTAAATTTCTTTCAGTCTATGAAAAGTGCCAAATGTTTAAAGGAATAATTTTAATATTTTCATGATTCAATACTGTCGCTTAAGGAACTGAGGCATCGCGAGTCCATTGAAAAGCAAATCGTGTAAGAAAATGGGAAGTTTTATAGTCACGGTGGAAATTTATTCAAATAAGAAATTCGTCTTTGGCTTTACTGCATTAACTTTTAACTGTTTGTAGAACAAGTGGAAAGTTGGGGAATAAAAAATACTCCTGCGCCAATTTATTTTATTATACCGACGAATTAAGCTCCTTCGAAATGACTTTAAAAATACGTTTTTTTATATCACTCATTTTTTTTACAACATATCTGATAATATATTCACGATTTTTATATTTTAAAAACTTTTGCAATGTTTTACGTTAAAGTTTACATTTTAAAAATCATTTTTCACTTTGATCCTTTGTTCTCCAGTCACGCCCGAACTTTCTTCATAATCAAACATTACTATAAGTTTAGTTTTTCCACTTTTCCAAACTTAATTGAAGTTACAATATTCGATTTAGAAAATATTACTTCCTTGCTCAAGTAATATTAAATGTATTTTACTTCAAATAAACAAGTGCGCCTACACCTTATCATCTTATCAGAAAGATGATATGCTTTCTAAGTTGTTTATCAAGATGCCGTTACAAAAACAATATCCAGGGTAATATATAACTCACGCGCACGTTTTGGTAATTGAACACATGATCTTCTGTAACGATTTCATCCAAGAGATTAAGCTCGGAGTAAAGTACAAAGGCCAAAGTAATTCCTTGTTTATTTACATACACGCCAGCTTTTCTTTGTATTTTATATCATCTATTCTGCATTAGAAGCGAATTGTTGTAAACAGAGTTTTGAAGGTGTTTATTAAAGTTGAATATGTGTGAGCTTTGCTTTACGTTTAACCGAAGCGTAATAATTTACATAATAAAACATTCATGTCTTCAAATTCTTCCACATTTAATTACACATATTTCATACGAACGAGGTTTATGAAATTTAGATATTTAGAGTTTACAAGAGATAGAATAGAATAGAATAGAATTTTTCATTAAATTTCTATATGGAGTCCATAACATGTACGATGCGATGGTACAAAGTATCGTATCTTATTAGTAATTATGTTTTATATTAAAATCTTATTCGCAATTTTGTCCGAGGAAACCACACCCGTTATTATTCGCCATCTTGGGCGTGTAATCAATAAATTTTAGCAACGACTTTTTAACGAGTTACTCAAAATTTTTAAATATTCTTATTTAACTAACTCCACGTCATTGCGATCCGTTATACAGTGTGGTGATAAAGTTTGGAACAAAATTCATAAAAGCGTTTTATAATGTTTTTAAGAAAATCGCTCGGACAGGTCAATTTTTGTTTTTAAAATGCCGTCTTCTGACGTTAATTTTTTTGAAATGACTTCATTTGTTTTTGCACA
>JAFFZR010000030.1:0-11955 GCA_018397195.1 Lethrus apterus
AGGACAATATTAAATCTGCTGTTATGTATTTATTATAAACATATAAAGTACTAGATTGTTATATGAGCATTATTCAACTTCTAACTTTATATTTCACCATATGTCTCCGTTTAAAATTTTGTCAGTAATTGTTATAAACAAATTCAAAAAGCCATTGCATATTACATGCATATGAATTGGCATTACTTCATAGCCTCTCTCCGAGGTGTCGTTTTATGTATATGGTTTAATGGTTATCTGTCATATGTTTCGTTGTTGAGATAGTTGTGTGTTGTTGGTGTTTCATTTTAGTTATTTGAACTTTCTCTAAACAAGATGCAAAAGAAGACACGGAAAGCACGAAGACAGAAAACAAAACATAGAAATCTGGTACCCCGAGAGAAGCTATGAAGTTACATGTATGCCAACTTAAAGATAAAGAAAAGCGCATCGCTTTCATCGCTTTCAGTTAAAACAATTATCACAACATTTTAAAGCGATATATATGCACTGATACAAACTTAAAAGTTGTATAATACTCATATAACGGCCTTGTATTTTAAATGTTTATAATAAGTACATATCAGCAGATTCAAAATTGTTCTATTTAATTTGACACCTATTTATATCAACCATAAGGGTCAGTTTTAAGACGGTCAAAATGTGAACAACTCCTGTTTAAATTTCGTGCTCGTTTTTGACGTCATCACTAATGCGGTCCATTGAAGGTAATTAATTAAATTAAATCACAAATATAAATCTGATCAAACTTTTTGTTTCCTTTCATAATTCTTGTCTTATATTTGTTTTCATCTTTCGCTATCAACGGCTAATTTCAAAGTGCATTCCCCTTGAACCCACGTTTATGACTAATAAACGTATTTCAAATTAAACTCGCATCTTTCGATTGCAGGACAGTGCAAAGAATGTAAAAATTTCAATTCAATGTTTGCTATCGTCAGTGGATTGGGACACGGGGCTGTTTCAAGACTAAGACAAAGTTGGGATAAATTACCAGGAAAATATCAACGAGTGTTCAGTGACCTACAACAACTGATGGATCCGTCGAGAAACATGAGCAAATATCGCCAACTCGTCAGTTCCGAGCAAAGCCAACCACCAATTGTATTTATTGTTTCTAACATGGCCGCATTGTGTTATCGAAGTATTTTTAGATTCCTTTTTATCCTGTCGTTAAAAAAGACTTGACGTTCATTCATTTGGGCAACGATTCAAAGGTAGAAAACTTGGTTAATTTCGAAAAATTGCGAATGATTGCGAAAGAAGTTCGTGGTTTAAGTAACATGTGTAGCAGTCCATATGATTTATTGACGATGTTGGAGTTAGGTGGACAACCCGCTAGTAATGCTATGGTAGCTTTAAATCAATTAACAACAGCTAGTTCACAGCACCATCCACAAGGTAACAAAATTCGATGTTTTAAGAATTTTTAAAAATACAAAATTTTAGGTCAGGCAACGGTAAAAAGAAGAAAAAAATCGGCGGCCACACTTAACCCAAAGAAGATGTTCGAAGAATCTCAAATGGTGAGACGCGTTAAGGCGTATTTGAACAACTTACAAGTTGAAACCGATGAAACGAAACTTCACGAGATGAGTTTGGAATGCGAAGGAGCGATCAGTACCGGAACTACAAGTCAGACGGGTCCAAGACCTAAACGACATGCATCGCCTGCACCTTCGACGACAAGCAGTACCAGTAGCGCCAGCGATGAAAGGAAACCAACGGCGAAATTCGGTAAATTTGAAACTTTTTTTTAACATTTTAAAGGGAATCGTTTCGAAAAAATTAAATATATTTTATGATGTAGTAATATTTTCTTTACTTGTTTTAGGTTCTGCATCTCCTCAAGCAGTCAGAAAATTACTTGCTCTTTCGGAACAAACAAAAACAAGGCCTCATCAACCTAGACAGCCACCTTCGACGCTAATATTGAACTCGCAAGCTAGTCCGGCCGTGAGAAGGGCACCGAGTGCAACTGGCAGTTATTCAAGTTACGGCTCGCACAGTTCGAGTAGTTGTAGTGCAGGTGGTCGGGTAATGCACGAGAGATCTCACTCGGACACCCCAACGCCTTTACCGTCTGTGGCGTTATCTGCTGAAAGTAGCAGCGTGACGTCACTAAGCAACTTACCACTTAGAAAAACATTAACGTCAGGTATGTAATTATCTTTCGTTTTTATCTTCGTATCTATTCTGTTACTAGCATTTTGAAATGAATGTTTTTTTTATTCTTGAGCATGTGTTGCATGTGCAGGTTCGGTGGCGTCTTCAGACTCGGGGCACAGCACCAACAGCTCTGGAGATGGCCAGCACTATCAACCTAGATGTCCTAGTCCCCCTAGACATCCACCTCCTTTACCAGGTATGTAATTTTAGTTTTACGCCTCTTGTATATATTTGTAAATATAAAATTGTTATTCCCTCGTAGGGCTTATCAAAATTGTGTTTGTTTTCAATGTTTGATGCGTTCCTATTTGGCCTAATTCACTCATACTATATGTTTCGTAATTTTATTAATGTTGCAGATGTTTCAAAAAAAAATATGTACATACTTATTTGTAAATATCTGTTTGTAACCTAACTATGATGAAGTAGTGCAGAACACTTAAAAAATATTTTGCTGTCGCTTAAACTAAATGCACAACGCCACCTAGCGGTGAACGCCGTTACCAATTCGTCTGCTTGTATTCAACATTTGCCGAGATCTGGCTAAGAGACAAGCATTGTTCACATTCTCACTGCGCAAGGGCTAGTTAATCCTGAAAGTAACGCTTGTGTAAGAATGTTATGAGTATGCAAGTCAAGCTTGTGGCAATATTTCCATATTCAATGGAAATGTTAGACATGAAAGAGTAGAATAGATTGGAATGAATGGGGGCAAAGGCAAAGGATTATTGCAGGAAGAGATATGAGACTTGTAGAATAAAAGATGAAAGTGTGGGAATCTGATGAAGATGTTAAAAAAGATAGTGGGTAGAAAGTATAGAATGTAAAGGTTTGAGTTAGAAAGTAGAAATATGGGATTTTTCATGGAGTTTTTTCGACATGTCTTATTTATACGAAAGATTTAGGAAAACGACGACTTGTTCACGAAAAATGCTGTATATGAAAGAACAGGCTGGTCGCAAAATGACCATGATGCTCAAATTATGCAACATGGAAAGATGCACAAATAAGATACAATAAAATATCAAACTTAAAGTATAAGTGCTTAAGAAAAAAAAAAAACTTGTCATAGTTAGGATACGAAACATTCAAATACATTCATACAATGTACATGTGTCTTATTTTCGTTGTTTTATCTACAGTGTGTCCCTGATCGAGTGGGATTGCATGGGTAACTTTATTATCAATGAAGATGGAGATTTGGTTAAATGGGCAATGTTTTGCAGTTTTATATGCTGATTTAAAACCTGTTTGAAAAAGTTCAAAATGTCGAACCCGTCAGAAGTTATTTTAAAAAAACTAAAAACTGTCATTTTCTTTTATGTCAAATATCTTCGTAAGTATAAGAGATACAAAAAAAAGTTTCATATGAAAGTCACTGTATTGGATGAGACCAATTTAAAATTATTGTCGAACAAAAATTCAAGATGGCTGCTTTTGAGGTACTCGTACTTCCTTAAGTTAAATGGGCGCCATATTGGATTTTTAGATTACTGAATAGAATTTTTTATTCTCCTTTCAACGATTTAAGATAACGTATGATTGAATAAAAAAATACCAGTAAAATTAATTGTTCTTACATTTTAATCAAGTAGGCTTACATGGATCCAAACAAAATTTATTTAAGAAAACAAAACTTAATTCATATAATCACGAGAAATGTTCAAAATGCTGGCCATTCTTAGCTACACATAGTTGACACCGTTTGACGACACTTCGCGTTACTTTACGCAAAGTATTTCGATTAATACTAGCACAGGCTTCTAGCACTGCTTCCCGCAGTTCCTGAACATTATTGTAGCTGTATTTACTTCCATATACTTTATTCTCCAACTTAGGTACCCCACAGAAAGAAGTCAAGAGGCGTTAGATCAGCTGATCTGGCTGGCCATCGAACATTAGTATTTGTGGCAATAACCTTATTGTCAAATCGGTGAATTAAATAATCTACCACGTTTCATGAATTGTTGTTTTTCATCATAGCTACTTACCTACTTGATTATACTTTTAAAAAGTAAGGTCACTATGTTTTTTGTCGTTCAAGTACTTATTAATATTTAATACTGAATTGACATGTTACTAAGTATTATAGGAATTACATATAAAGTTTTTCTAAAATAAATTTCACCTAATTTTGTTTGGATCTAAGCCTATTTGATTAAAATGTAAAAACAATTAATTTTACTGGTATTTTTTATTCAATCATACGTTATCTTACCTCGTTGAAAAGAGAATACAAAATTCTATCAGTAACCTAAAAATCCAATATGGCGCCCATTTAACTTAAGGAAGTTGATACGAGTACCACAAAAGCAGCCATCTTGAATTTTTGTTCGACACCAATTTTAAATTGGTTTCATCGAATACAGTGACTTTCATATGAAATTTTTTTTCGTATCTCTTATACTTACGAAGATATTTGACATAAAAGAAAATGACAGCTTTTAGTTTTTTTAAAATAACTTCTGACGGGTTCGACATTTTGAACTTTTTCAAACAGATTTTAAATCAGCATATAAAACTGCAAAACATTGCCCATTTAACCAAATCTCCATCTTCAATGATAAGAAAGTCACCCATGTAATCCCACTCGATCTGGGATACACTGTATATAAAGTACCATTAGCCTACAAGCTAGGAGAAAACCGTTTACGTAATGCTGTGCCAATTTTTCACGAGCAATTCACGTAGGTAATTAAAATTTTTCTACATCTCGTTCGCTCTAGAACCCTAAATTGAAATTTGAGGATTTTTTAAAAATAATCATAAATTTATTATTTTTCAAGATATCGAAAAAACACAAGGCTACTTTTTTCATCTCCATTTCACGAAGAACTTGCCACTTAACTCAGATTTCTAATTATACTTACCTCTTTGCCGCTACCATTCTTGTTAAGTGATAAGAAATCATAAATTCCCACATAACTCGTCTAAAACCCGAGACAGTTATAAAACAACGAAAATAAGACACCCTGTACAATGTATTATCGAATTACTATTGTGGTAGTATTCTATGTAGACTCATTGTGTTGTGTTATTGTTATTCTGGTGTTATCTGTGGTGCTAGGCTGGTACCCAATTCGTGCTGGTGTTATGCCCCCCTGTCCTCATGCAGTGGCCGTTTTACCTCCTTTACCCCAAGCTTTTCGCAACGGTAAGTCTGTTATATCTCAAAGCTTGTTTATATTTTATTTGCTTATCATCCTGCACTGCTTAAGAGCTTTTTTATATTATCTTGTACATATAACAAAGTGTATTGATTTCTAGAAAGTATACACTACATTCTAAAATAATCAGCCATCTTTTAATTGTAAATCATTCCATGTATTACGAGTTTTTATATTTATTGATTTTTGCACGATTTGCTTTTATATTTTAAAACGTTTGAGACTCGCCTGTATACGTAAGATTTTATTTGTTAGTACCCAATTTACTTTTAAAGATTTTTATATTTCGTTTCGTTGCTACTATAAATAAAAATGTGTGATATCTGTTAGGCCCTGGAAGGAGGCAACCCCCTTCATATAGTGTAGCGGCCCAAATGGCAAGATTACATAGATTAGGGCGAGCCCATTCTCATGAGGGTGTAACACAGGGTTACCACTATCATACTGATCCAGATACGGATCATGGTAAGTCACATTCTAATTTAAGTGCAGTAAGTAACCGTCACTTGTTTTTAAATTGGTTATTGGTTGTTGCACTCACATGCAAATGGGACATTTGTGTACGATTTTTTGTTATAAATTGTATATAATGCATGAATGCATGAATTTTTTTATGGCAAATTTGAAATTTTATCTTGGTATCGTTTTCAACTTAACTAGATAGAAACAATGACATATGAAAAACAGATAACAAATACGGGACTGAAGAATGTTTATGGAAGAAAGAGCCAAAGCAAAAATGTTGGAAGAACATGAAGCAGGTATCCAGATAAGACTAAAAATAATCAACTTGACCTTACCATAACATCAAGAGAGAACACCTTACATTACAAGCAAAACATTCTGACCAACAAAGAAAATTATTAATTATAAAAATAATAAACAAATGAGGACAGTGTCACTTAATGAGAATAGAGAAGAAACTATTTCTGATAAAACAATACAAAGAAATAAAAAAAGGTATTTGTATGTATTACCTCATACTTTGGATACAACCGAATTTGAAAGTAAAAATCAAACCAACCTAACCCTTTTATTCAGCGATTAACGTCATTTTTGAGTTGATTAAACTGACTCGTAGATAATATAACCTACTGGATAGAATGGACGCTTTCTAACCAATGCTATAAACCTTAATGGCGCCATCTGTATGCTTTGGAGAATATTAAAATATCAAAGCTTGCTTGGATTCAATTTATATGCATTTCAAATTTAGGTATTTTAAATTATCCGTGTCAAATATTTCGTTTTAAAAATCGTCACATCAGATTATTAGTAAGAGTTAAGTATGTAATGTAATTTGTCAAAAATCGTATAACACACGTGAAAAGTTTATTGTGAAAATAATGATGTTACATCTATAAAAAATTAGTTGTTCATAATTTTCGTCTGCTCCATATATTTCCGTTTTCTCTTTGTAAATATTTTCCTTGCAAATTTCTTTTTCTGTTTATTTCTTCCATACATTTTTCGTCCATCCAAACCTTCTTTTTTGGTATTTTCCTTATGGTTAGGTTTTTTCGTAAATTCCTTGTAAATTACTAGTTTCTATATTTATTACTTCATTATTTTTCTTGCTTTTTTTATCATATGCCTCTTCCTTATCCTTTGCTTGGATCGTCGTCTGGTTGTTCGTATGTGTTTTGCTAGTTTTTTGTCTCTCGTAATTCTCTAAGCCTTCGTCCCATTTCCAGCATACTCCATCAGCTTTTTATATCCTATTTTTGTCTTGTTTCCATTTCCTCTTTCCTCCTTTGCTATTTGTCTTATTGTTTTTTTGTATTCCTTATTCTTTTTTCGTAAGGTATGAATCAATGAAGATCTTTTGTTGGAGACTCCTTCATTTACTTTTGTTTTTTAAATTGTCGATTTTGTCCCTAAAGCTTTGTATTTCTATCAAACACACATTCTCTCCTATTGTTTGAGCACTTTTTATTTTAACATCCACTTGCAATCCTTTTGATAAAAGTTTTCCAGTGTTCCCTTCAGTACTTCATTTAATTGCGGAGCGAAATTAATCAGCATCTTTCGCTATACCAAAGTGTTATAAACAAAGAAAATTTACTTTCTAATCCGTTTTAAATAAACGTTTTTTAGCTTATTTAAATATCGGAAGTGCTGTTTCTGCTATTTCTCTTCTCTCCTTTCCTTCAAGAACTCTATTAATTTGTTGTCTTTTTTAGTTCTACAAAAATTGTTCACAATTTTCCTCGGCTCCATATATTTCCGTTTGTCCTGTTCGTTTCTTGTTTGTAGACAAATAACTTAACACAAAAAGGAACGATATTAAGAATAGACATGAAAACTTATTTAAATGTCATAAATTAAAATTTTTTTTTATTGTATCCATGACAACGATATTATAATCAGTATAATTCTTTAATTCGTCATATATAGTTTTCTCAGAAGTCTACGTAAACGTAAAAAAAGTTGATACGTGGTGTATCAGCGCCTCTACCATTTTGGAGACTAACAGTGGTTTGGAACAAGGATAAGGTTTCAGTTGGCCAATCCAAGTGGACTTTCTATCTTGTTATATTTTCTGTGTCTTTCCCAGTCCGAGATTGGAAAATTTGTTTCCATGAAGATTTACGTTATTTTTGCTTCGTTATTTATCTTGTTTCTATAGAAATTTTCACTTGACAACTTGATTTGACATTTTAAAAATCTGAGCAGTTAAAATTTGTATCAAATTTTATTGTAATTTTATATTACGCTGGCGGCTAAAAATGTAATGGGCAACTCTTTTCTAAAGTGCCTTTCGTAGGCTCTGCCGCTTTCAGGGCTCCATTTCGATGTCGCGTCGCGCGTCGCCTTGAAACCTGTGACCTCGCCTGTCAAAGAGACACATTCAAAGCTCGTTATTACTTGAATACTGACACACATTTTCATTTATTTCATTCATTTTGTATATTTTCTTTTCCTGTAAACTTTTGAGATGTTTACGCCATCATTATTAACATTAATTTCTTCTTGTTCACATATAAAGTTGTTTATATTTATTTCATAAAAAAAATAAGTTCTAAACTTAGCAAGTCGGACGTTTCCATCAATAATTAATTAATTACATTATTGCTCTATACGACTTTATACATCGTATACGACGATGTTTTGCGTTATCGATTTTATTTAAAATGGTTCATTCATTTATTATTACTTCGAAAATTCTAATAGATAATTAAGCATTGAACTTTTTTTAAAAAATATTTAGAAAACGTTCTATTGGTGTTTATTAATGATTTTTATTTGTCCGGACAATATTCACTCTAAAATATCTTAAGGTTGATGGAGTCGTATATAATTAATGTTGTCGTTGTGTCACCCACGCAAAGAAACTTTATCAGATGGAAAACGAAAAAATAGGAAAAGTCACGCATTCTAATGGAGTTCATTACCATCAAATATAATTAATCCAAATGAGAACCTTCACCCTTGGAAATGTGTATTTACATATAATAACAATTTGTTATAATAAATTAAGATTTCAAAAACGAAGATTACATTGAAAAATAAATAAATAATAAAATGATGAGAAAATTAATCGAATTAAAAAACAATTCGTTTTAACTGCGAAATTGAATCCAAAATTAAATTTGTATTACTTGGGATCATTTTATACACAACATGGAAGAAATGCTCCTTTTAACGTTGTTAAATAAATACAGGGTACGGAATCGAATTTGAAGTACGTAGAGACTCTTTCAGATGGCGCTTTTGTGCACTCGTACTTAGTCTTGTAAGACAACACGAAATGGGAATATTCAAACAGAATCTGTTGATTATACAATATTTAGAGAGTAAATGCGTCGTTTTAGAATTTATATGAATCATTATTTAATATTAACCGGAAACGTATCTCCGTTTATTACGATGCAATAAACAATTAACTGACTTGCAATTTTACGACGGAAAATCTCAAAAAAAATTATTTCATGTGTTCCATTTAATATCTCCTTGCTTCATTTTTGTCCTACTTAGTCCAACAATATTTTAGATTATACAGGGTGTATACTTTGTTCTGGACAGACATGAATATGCGCGATAATTTTGGAATTTTTTAATCCTTTACGATAAGTCAGTGGAATTGTATGTCTCATTTTGTACAGCTAATCATCATTAATTGTTACAATACTCTAATTTGTGGATTCATTTAGATAAGGGACGGGTTATTTCTGAACTGTTCAAGTCATTAAAAAAAATCCTAATATCTCGAAAACTGCTAATTTTATTAATAGGAAATGAGACAAAAAATAGACTTAAATTAAATGGGAATAATGTACTGCGTAATCCATTTTTTGGGTTTAAAAATGAGCAGTTTATCCTTAAAATTTTCATACTGTTAGGAAAAATGATATTAATGACGCCCTCTGTATATTGATATTTACGACTGGAAAAAGCAACAAAATCCCGTGACTTCATTGTTCAGTTTGATATTATAATTGATATTAACGGTTGGTATTTGTTAGATTTTAATCTTTTTAATTTTTTCAGTCAACTGTATCGCAGTTCGAGCTTCAATTCGTCAGGGAGAAGCAGCACTTGCGATACTGCCGATGATATGTACTCGGATGCCTCGTTAGAGGAGGACGTCCTCGAACTCAATCATAAGGTAAGGCGTTTGTTTATACGGTATTTAAATATTTTTTAAGAACGAACGTGGGTTACTGTTGGTCAAATCGGTTATAATACTTTTACCTTGTCCTCTTAAGCGTGACTCATAACTTTGAATAAAAAACGTCGTGGCCTATGGCAACAATTGTATTGTTGCTAATCATGCTAATTGATGACAAACTCGTCGAATGTTCGATATTAAAATCGTACTAATTAATGACAAACTCGTCGAATGTTCGATATTAAAATTATCTCAGTATTTATTTATTTTGAAGAGTGCGTGATCAGCATTTTATTATTATTATTATTCGTATTTAAAATAATAAACCGCAAACGATTTGACTGAATTACAAAATAGTACGTTAATATATGGATATTCTTTAAATCGCTTAAAATGTGTTAGCAGTTCTTTTCACAAATCCCATATGACTTATTCAATGCATTATCTGTGCATATCCTAATGTTTTTGATAGGATATTTGTAAATTTTATCGATCGTTTACGTCATTTTTTTTTCTCTTGCATAGAAACTTTCTGAACGTCATCTTTGCCTTCTTCCATTGTCTATTCTATAATGTCAGTCTTTCCACTATACAGACTTTTCGGAGTTGTATATTGTAAGATATCTTTAGCATAAAAATTCTGGTGTTGATATTTATACTGTTTATACAATGTGGTGATAAAGTTTGGAACAAAATTCATAAAAGCGTTCTATAATGTTTTTAAGAAAATCGCTCAGACAGGTCAATTTTTGTTTTTGCACAATGATGTCATCATAATTTTTTTTAAATGACTACCCCCACTTTTTTCTTCTGTTTTTAATAGACCTTCTTACTACAACTACTTAAACCGTGATGTAAAAAAATTGGTACCTTACATAACAATTTTTTTGAATAAATGGCACCTATGAATTTTTTCTTTTAAACAAAAATTTTAATTTTGTGAAGAAAAATGGTTATTTTTTTCAGAAAAGTTCTTATGTAAAGAATTAATTCGGTAATCACCACTTAAACATCAAGGAGGTCTATCAAAAGCAAAAGAAAAAAATAAGAGGTGTCATTTAAAAAAATTGAAAATGACGTCATTGCACCTTAAAACTTCACTCTTGGTCTTAGATACATAAATTACTGTTATTTGCTTTAATTTAGAATGTTTACGATTATTATTTTTACTAAATTATAACCACTGACGATCTGAAGTAAATGTGTCATTTATTCAAAAAAATTGTTATGTGAGGTACCATTTTTTTTACATCACCGTTTAAGTAGTAAGAAGGTCTATTAAAAAGAAAAAAGTGGGGGTTGTCATTTAAAAAAATTTATGATGACGTCATTGTGCAAAAACAAATGACGCTATTCCAAAAAAATTAACGTCAGAAGACGGCATTTTAAAAACAAAAATTGACCTGTCCGAGCGATTTTCTTAAAAACATTATAAAACGCTTTTATGAATTTTGTTCCAAACTTTATCACCACACTGTATATTTGACTTCATAGCTGGATTTAGAAAAAGTTCAAAAAAAAAAAACTCAGCAGTGTAATAAGCACAGCAGTGTTGATATAGCTGAATATAATAGCAAAAAATGTAAATATGGTGAATCAATTCCGCAAAGAAAGTAAGTAATGCCGTCCTAAATATGAAAGAATCCGAGACACTGAAAGAAAAATACTACATAAGAATTGTCTAATGCAGGGGTTCCCAAACTTTATCAGTCCACGACGCACTTACAGGTATAGTATATTAGGTCCCGACATCCTGGTCAAAATATGTATTCAATGACATAAAGCAGGCACAGAAAAGAAAACAACCCTTAAGGTAAATCTCACAATGCTCACATTTATTAAAATTGAATCACAAGAACCATCAAACTAAAACATAAAAATACAAAAAATTATGAAATAAATGGTGAAAACCTTTAAAAAAAAGTAAGTTAATGTGACGGGTGAGCTTGCTGATCGCTACACATTTTTTCAAAACGCGGAATAAGCCACTCTCATTTCTCGCTCCAC
>JAFFZR010000031.1:0-18384 GCA_018397195.1 Lethrus apterus
TCATTTGTCAACATCTCCACGCTAATGTTACTGTATGCGACCTATGTACGGACAAAGTTAGAGTATGCATCCTTAATTTGGTATCCTCTATATGGAGTGCACAAGCTACTTGTTGAACGTGTTCAACGCAAATTTCTAAAATTCCTGTTCTTTAAATCTGAAGGTATCTATCCTGCCATGGAACTGAATATATCACCTTGCTTGAAAGGTTCAAAATGGAGAGCCTGGAAACCAGACGTGATTTGGCTAGCGTTAAGTTTTTGTTTAACATAATACATAACAAAGTTGATTGTTCACAATTACTGTCCTACTTACATTTTCTGGTACCGTGTCTCAGCAAGATCCAGTCCTACATTCTATTCACCTGGAGCAAGAACTAATTTAATCACCGATCTATATTATGTGCAGAAATTTCAATGCCATATCTGGTGAATGTGATATCTGTCACAGTAGTTTAACAGATATACATAAAGCAGCCACAATTCATTTTGGACGTCACACTGGTGCTCCTTAATAAAGCTGATTTATCTCGGGTATACGAAGATGATGGCTGCCAAACACCGGATAAAGGAAAAGGAACATGCATTAAAGTGAACAACTGCGAAACTATGACCAACTTCGTTACTAGTTTGCCGAGAGTCGACAAAAAAGTTAAAAATATCTGCAATCCTACACATGCGATTATGACCAGGATGGCGATGTTAAAGTTTATTGTCCTGTAATTGTTATTTTTACTCTGTAATTGGATACATATCTGTTGAGTAAATAATTATTATTATTATTATTATTATTTAGTGTAACAATTTGGTATACAATTGGTTTTTACTGTTGGGCAATAAACACATATTATTATTATTATCAGAAGAACCATGATGTTGGCAAATGACGAAGACAATGCGCATTTTAAATACATTTAATACTACCAAAGAAATTTTCATTTAAAAGAGTTCTTCTAAGCTAAAACTATGTACAAACATACAGACTTAATTTCATTTGAGTAAGTTACAAATTATCATTAACGGATTCAAATTTGTAGTGGCGTCTCTAACACAAGAACAAATTTAATACCAAATGCGTCTCTGCAAATCTCAATTGGGCGTTGACGATTGATAATAATGTGTAATTTACATGGTAACTGGGAAACTTCGCAATTAGTTTAAGTACTGCGAATGCAACATGAGGTACTTATGGATAGCGATACATGCCGCATTATGATTCCTTGTAATCGGGTTAATATATTCATTAGAGACGAGATTTCCGTATAACAAGGAACGAATTTGATTTGATAATCTGTCAGACGTTCGTAAGACAACTGCATTGCGGTCGGTAGGATGAATATGTTGGCCCCGAACGAAAGCCCATTTGCATTTTAGTGATTATTCAAGCGGTGCGGTGGCGTGCAGTTTTATTTTTGGCGAACATAACACCACTCTTGTAAATGTCGCACCAATTTATGAACGATTTTTAAATTGCGTTAACGCAGCAGAAGATTAGGTATTCGCATTTTGACAATTTTAAATGTAAATTTTTCAAAACGTGCTAAGTGACAATTGCTCGTTCAAATCAGTTTCTAGCAAGCATTTGTTGTTTTCTAACTTGTATTTAAAATTTAAACCATTTCTTGCTTTCTTAAAATATATACGTTTATATTTCCAAAAATAACAAAAATATTATTAATAAATTGCTATACTTCACTAACACTATAAATAACTTACAGAAAATATATAAATTAAAGGTAAATTAAGGGTAAATTTGGGTAAGAATATAATTTGAAAATATAATTTCTATAGTTACAATTACAGAAAACTGACAGATACTGGAACACTTGTAATGAGTTTGCATTTCTATTATATGGATAAAATAATAGAATGAACTATCTCCGTACAATAGTGTAAATATAATTTGAATACTATTAGAATATACATTCGGTATGGTAATTTGAGCTACCAAATGCATAACAAACTCTAACTCACTGTCATCGGTATATTGCTTATGCCAACCAGTAATGGCAGTAATTAGTGATTTACGCGTGTTTGACAGTGGTGGCAATCTTGTGATAATAATACCGCCTCGCAGGAACTCCAATTAGCTATCCCGAAGTTTCTATTACCAAAGCATTGAAATGGGTATAGTCAATTAGAAGTATGGTTCGCCTTCAATAATGAAATACATATACCGTTCTATATAAATAAATAGTTCAGTTGATGAAAAATTAAGGAAAAATATAATAATATACAGTGTGGTATTAAAGTAAGGAATATTTAAAAAAGCGAACTCAGTCGGTTTTTTAAAAAACGCTGAAACAAGCCGATTTTATTCTTTAAAAATACTAATTAATATGTGCGATTCACCTGCCGACTTACATTTGTTTTGTAGTTATGACGTCATCACAAAAAAATTTAAATTACATAGACTTTTTTTAGTAGAATCCGATAGAGATTTGTCTACCTTTTATGACTGTGCAAAAAAATCATAAGGTTGCATAAAAAATATTATGATTTTTTTGCACGGTCATAAAGGGTTGAAAAATCACTATCGGATTCCACAAAAAAAATGTAAGTTGTCATTTAATTTTTTTTTGTGATGACGTTATGACTACGAAACAAATGAAAGTCGGAAGGTGAATCGCGTATATTAATGTGTATTTTTAAAAAATAAAATCGACCTGTTTCAGCGTTTTTAAAAAAACCGGTTGAGTTCGCTTTTTTTTAAATATTCCACACTTTAATACCAACCTGTATAAGAATAGAACATTAGAATTACATTAGATGCGTGATTTTCTTAAGTTTTTCAGAAATTTAATATTTTAGGGTCTTTTTGCTTAAGGTATAGAATATAATTTAGTTGAAAATAACAAACAGCTCTTTACTCTTTACCTAAAGAATCTGTATCCTGAACAATATTTCTTATTTAAGTAATAAATTTATCATGATAATAGGAAGGTAAATTATAAACTGGTTATGGAAAATAATTGTATTTAGTACCATGGTGTTTGTATTTTATTATTTTAATTGGTCATTAGAAAATGCACACGAACACTGATAAAAGAGTCGACTTAATGAGGACGAACGACATGATTCAAGTCAGTTAAAACTACGATGTAAAATGTGAAAAAGTTAGTAATAGAGATAATAATAATAATATAGGAACACACATTTCAATTTAACAGTAAAAAAAGTTAATCTTATTTTGAAGTATTTCAAATACACTATATGTTGAGTCATCAACTGGAGGGTAAGCCTAATCTTATATTAATTTTAATGGCGATATGATTTCTTCAGTCCCAGTCATCTCTACAGCCGTGGCTGTCCTTCATACATTCTTATATTCTCCAAGGCCTGTCATTTATTCATTATGGGTAATACATAATGTAAATAAACATGTAGTATGTTGAAATAGTATCAGGAAAATACCCCACAATTAAATTTAAATTAAACGGACCCATTAGGGTTTGATACAATAACATAAAAGCTTGGCTTACGCCTATAGGCAGTATAACATTTGTAGGCTGTATTTACGAAAATAGCGTCAATTTTTTTCCGTATTTTTATGGAGCATTTAATGGATGAACGTTTGCAACAACTTTACCAAGTAAAGGGGTTTCTTTAAGAGTGTCCGGAAAATAAGTATAAATAAAAATACACGACTTTTGATCTGAAAGATGCATTTATTTGAAAGATAATTCTTTATCATTTAACATTTAAAGATGATTTCGGGCATATGAGCATCACGACATTCAATTACAAAGCGTATCATGTCGGTCTAATTTTTGACCACTTTTTCAAACATCTGAGGCCGTATATTCACAATAACTCGCCGTATATTGTCTTCCAAAGCGTCAATCATTGCTGGTTTATCCACGTAAACAAGCGATTTCACGTACCCCCACAGAAAATAATCAAGCGGCGTTAGATCGCAAGATCTTGGCGGCCAATTTACAGGTCCCAATCTTGAAAGCAGTCTCTCATCAAAATTTAATTTAAATAAATCTATGGTATTGGTCGCAGTGTGACACGTAGCCCCATCCTGCTGCAACCACATATCGTCCACATCGATGTACCATAAATTTGAAAACAAATATTCGTAGGTGGACGGATTATTCGGTCCATAAATTTACGAAGTGCTCGATAAGTTTGTGTAACTGAACACTGATTTCGAAAATAATAAACAACTTAAGCTTGTCGCTACGAAAGCCGCTTTGTTTGAAAACAAAACAGCTGATTTTCTGAAAAAAAAAAAAACTGCGATTTATGACTGACGAGGCTCATTTCTATCTCAGTGAAGCAGACAAACAACCGAAATCATCGCTACTGATGGTGTGAAAATCCACAACTCATTCACAAAACGTAAATTACTACATGAGCCAAAAGTTGTCCACACCGGTTGATTTCTTATAGAAACCATGGAACCTCTAGGGATGGTTCTTTGATTGATTTTATCTTCAAGAATTGAAGGAATATAAAATAGAAGATCCCAATAAACGTTTCCAAGCGATTTAACAAAGGTTTTAATTAAGATTCACTAGTAAAAATACAAATCGGGATATAACTTTTACCCCACTTATAAACTGGTATTTTAAAATATTGCCAAGTTGTCGTGTTTCAAGGTTGAAAAAATAGCAACAACATAACTTGGCAAGCTGAAGTCGACCTTGATCAATAATTAGACTATCAGTCTTTGCCAAAAGTACATAGAAAGAAAATATTGCACAAGGTTATGCTTTGAAGATTATATTTTTTATGTCTGCAGAAACAAATAATTGTTCACAAAATAAAATATAGAAGTTGGCAAGTCTAATATTAGAATTAAAGACTGGCAACTTTGCCAACTATAAATGAAACAAATTCAGTACACTCTGATGCATGTGCAGGTGCGCATCAACATGGTTTGAAAAATTATTTATTACTGAATCGAAAAACAATAATGAATTTATTTTATTTTATTTACATTTGTCTTCAATATAGTAAATAATTAACGTTTCTCTTTTAGATAACAAAATTATAGAAAACACCCATCAGTCTAACATACATTGTAAAACTGATGTGCAAAGCTGCAAAGGGAATGTTATACTAGAAATCATTTTGGAAATGACCGAAAAACCAGTCCCTCAAAAGGACGCAGAAAAACAAGACACTGTTATATCTGAAACTGTCTTAGAGAAAGTAAAAACGAAAAAAATTCGTAAGTAATTTTTAATAAATCAATGAAATATTATTATTTATACATAAAAGCTTAAATTTCAACTTGAAATAGTGAAAACTGAATCGCATCTATTTATATTTCAGCCGACATAAACGGTTCAACTATTGTGGTATATGCCGTTTTTAGCGCAATGTTTGTCTTGGGATGGGTTAGTTTAAATAGTTGCACGATCAATAAAATGATTCCCATATATTTAATTGTGGCAGGTGATACAAACATCTATTAACTCAAAAAAAGTTAAAAACGATTATTTCAGGAGCAACAGGCATTTTAACTAAAGTACTTATAGGCACTAACAACAAACATATTTTTAATTTAGTTCTGGTATTGTTAACATTCGATCTGTTCTGGCATGGATTGGGCAAGTTATATGTGTAACAGCTTAAAAAAAAAAATATTATAATTTGTTTATTTTATAGGTTCTTATTTTGTTTATAAAGAATACCAACCAAATTATGATCCTCTGAAAGGTCCTTATTGCAACAGAACTGCCTTCCTATTAGCATTTTGGACAATTACAATACAATACACCTTACTGTTTTTATTTGTAGTATTATCACTTTGTTATTTATTAATGAGGGGAGATTTTAAGACATAAATAAATCTTTCACTATATACATGACTATTTATTTCCAGATTACACATTTTTCACTATAATCTATGATCAGAAGAACACAAAACTATTGCAGTTGTTTGATGTCCTGTAAATAATATATCGTGGTATTAAATTACATTTTGTATGTAGAAGTAAACTTTACATGCGAAAAGAAAAATATTCAAAGAAACATTACTGTCATTATTTTGTTAAATGAGTATACGAAAACTGAAGATCAGACGTCTAACATGCATATTTGAAAGTTACAAGAAAACGAACGAGTTTCATGTAAAATTGAGATTTCAATCTCGTGGAAAAATGTCATGAAGACAGCTGCTCTTTGGTTAATTCAGCAAATGTACGTCTTATGAAGTTGAACGCACTCTAGCAGGGCTTCATTAAAACGTCGACCGAACACGGCATTACATTTGATGCCAGGAAGCTCGGCGTTACTGAAACTATGATTACGAGTAACTTTATCGGTTTAATTAATACATGCTTAATTCGCCAGTTTAATACTAATTTTAACAACTATAAAAACCCATTACTACATTAAGTATAGTTAATATTTCGTAATATTTTTTTTTTTTTTGATTGTGAAAATTTTGATGTATATTTGGATTAATTCAAGCAGCTGATTCTTTGTTGCTTTGAATAAAGCAATATTTTTTTACCAGAGCGAAACAATTAAAACAAAAAAGTTAACATTGCTTAACTTTTTTGTTGAAATATAACAAATATTTATGTTGTAGTTTTACTTGCAAGGCTGGACGAATTAGTGTAATGAAAAACGGAATAAGGGAATCAAGACACAATTCGTTTATTAGAGCATTTTATCCGACATAAATAAAATTCTGAAAATATAAATGCAAAATAAAAAATATAAAATATTACGGCATTACGTAACTCTGGCTACCATTATCTCTTTGCCTGACATAATTTGAAACAATCTGTCACAAATGGCTGATTTTAAATTTAATTTTTTGAATATGTGAACTAGATGTAAAAGAAATTTCAAAAGCCATGTAAATAAAATGATTAATGATGAATGGAAACAAAACTCTACACACACGAATCTGATTTGATGTTGATTATTATAATTCTCTAAGAAACTTAACGATATTGAGTGTGAAACACGAAAAGGGGTTAATTACATAACTTTCTTAGCACGCATGACGATAAAATTATGGAAATTTCATTAATATCCATAAAGTATGTATCTGATAAAAATAAAAAGTTAACTTTAACTGAATTTTGTACTTTGCAATTGTACATCTGAAAACATAATAATTAGAATGTTCAATTCGTGCTCATAAAGGTTCAACATTTAACGCATATTATAAGTACTTGCAATATTGAAAATATAGTCCCTAGTTCATTAAAATGATGTGACGTATCGGTATAAACCACATAATAGATTTTATTCACTATCCTTTTTAGTATATTCTGAACCTTGCCAATGAAATACATATTCAGTACATAAAATACATATTAAGGAATGTAAATAGAATAACTTTTCGTTACTAACTAAAAGTATCTTCGTTTTGAATAACGAAGATACTTTCGTTTCATTATATAAATCCTATGCTGTAAGTTGTACTTATTAAAATCGTGATAATTTTGTATTACCTTTTCAGTATATTATATTCCTTAAAATTATTTGTAATACATTTTTTTATAATTAATATGGAATAAACCTGAATAATGTAGAACAAAAAGCATTTTTACAACGCACACCTATTAATACTTATTCATGTTTGAAATCTGTATAAGTCTCATTAAACCATTACCAGGGTATAGAAGGATATAGCTACATTTAGTTGTCTTTGATGGGTCCATTTGTGGGCCATAGGTATTTCATTAATGAACGAATGATACTCCTATGGTTGTTAGCAACATTGTTACTCCCACTTTGTTCTAGCAGTTCAGTACTGTTGTGTAGAGAGTTACACGTGTTATTCTATTAGGAGAAGATAATTCATAATTAGATGGAGTTGTGGTTGATCGTCAATATTAGTTATATTAGTTTATTATTTTATTCTTTTCACACCGATTTAAATAATTATTATTGACAAATATTGAAGGGAGAAAATGTTTTTTTTTCATTTTTACCGTTCATAATGTGCATAAAAATGTAACGTTATTTATCAGGTCATAGCAGATTTTGATTTCAAACGAGACAAGTGCAAAGTCGTTTTTCGCCAATTTACTTTCTTTTTCACGACATAATAATCTTCCGCCGTGAGAACAATCCGAAAAATAACTGATGATTCTCTAATTCTCAACGTTTTTTGGTTGGGATCAAAGTAATTTAAAATACTGTATCATTCCCTATAAGGATTAAGAAAATATAAAAGTTCAACTGAATAGTCGATCAGATGTCCATTTGAATGTAAAAGGTAAACATAATCACAGAAATACCATTTCAATATTCAAAGTAATATTAGAACTTAAAGCTCGAAATTGATAGTCTAACCCAGGCGTTGGCAACCTGCTGCTCTTTGAATACGTAATTGCGGCTCTTTTCATAATAATACAAATTTCAAAATTTCAAAAACTCCTAAAAAGAAGTAATTTCATGCCAAAAAATTTTCCACGCAGTATTTTTAATCAACCTTTCCTTTTGTACTTACCTTATGAATCCCAAAGTTTAAAAAATCGGCCTTCTGAATTTCATTTACGGAGCGTACCCAACCCATCCAATCTAAAATAGTCGAATTCATTCGTTTTTAAGATACCGGTTTGTTCTTATGTACGACTCCAAAACTTTTTGTTAGAAAGTGTAGTTTTAAAAATGGCTCTTCAATCGGCAAAAGTTGCCGACCCCTGGTCTAAGCGAAACGAACAAGTAAATGAATAAATTAACTCATGGAAAAAATCCGAAGAAAATAGAACAAATATCGAATTCAATGCGACAAAAAGAACATTATTGCAACCACAGTATTCATACACGTTAGTACTTAAGCGATAAGATGTGGTGCAATTTTTAATTAGAAGTCACCGAGAAAGGTTAATTGGTCTATTAACAAAATGAAACGCATAAAATAACGGGAACTTACATCAATAGCCCCATATTCCCTTTTAAAATTCCACTACCACTTGAAGAATGTGAAACCCTAAGAACTTTAACTATAGGCAATTATGTAATTTCGTAGCAAATAACTTAAAACGGTAAATATATCCTCGGTACAATAATGGCGACAGTTTGCGATTCAAGGGTAGCAATAAATGCTCCCTCCATCTAATGCGATATTCTTGTTTTTAAATGCAGCATTCTACGAAACGATATCAACGCCATACTCTGTTGTTGCAACAATTTTAGAAATAGTGAACATGTGCCTAATTACGTGTAAACTATGTACATCAGAAAAGAAAGATATACTAAGAATCAAAAGCCGTAATATTGTTGAAAATATTTTGCTTTAATGATGTAATATTGAGTTTGTACGATGAAAAGGATTTTCTTAGTTTCCATAGATTTATTTCCGCCTTAGTTCTTTCCCTTAACTTGCCGTGTTGGTTTCTTCCTTCGCTTATTCGTATACCTATACAAATCTGTATTTTTCAGTTATTTAGATCAATTGACGTAACTGAACAAAGAGGAAATTTATATTTGTTAATTATTGAAATAATAAATAAGATATACAATTCTGCTTTATTTATGAATTTGAACCTGGCGCCAAATAAATTATTAAATAGATGAAATTTAATAGCAAAACATTTTGGATTGAGAATTAAGATAATTTATATCAAACAAGAACAAAATTAACAATTAAATTTAATGAAATAACACATAAAAAATTACAATAACGCCATCTAGCGGTAAGAATGCGCATTAAACATAACACGTATTTAATAGTGATGGACACAATCGAATGAATTCATTCGAATAATTCGATAGTTAAAATCTCTCGGTACATTCGATAGTTTACGAAAATAGTATTCGATAAATAATAGTATTCGTTAAAAAATAGTAGTCGATAAAAAATAATAGTCGATAAAACTAGTGATGGGCACAATCGAATGAATTTATTTAATTTTTGTGTATAACATTTTTAAATAAATTTGAAGGAAATATTTCCATTTTTATATTTCTGTATATACATACATATTATAGTTAGGTATATACTATATTAGTTAGACGTTGTTTTTCAGTAATTTTGTTCTATTAGTCTGGCGTCTGGCTAATTAATAAATTTAAATAAATAACTTAAATAAATTTACCTCGGCCAGACTTTTTAATGAAAATCTTCATTTAACTACACGGAATGATCAGTACACATTTATTTCATTTGTTGATGTGATAAATGCTTTTAGCTTTTATTAAACATTTTTAATTATTAATTATTTACTCTTTTTATTCGTATTTTTTTACTTGTACACATTGAACAGTATTTTGTATTTTGACTTGACTACGATTTTTTACTGAGCACTATTTTATTTTATCATATTTTCGGAAATCATTCGACAGTAAAATCATTTGATAGTAAAAATCTTTATTCGATAGTAATATCATTCGATAGTAAAAATCATTCCATTACTCACAATTCCATAGTTAAAATCGTTCGATTGTGCCCAATACGTAACCCAATACGCAACCCAATACGTAAATCATGATTCTAAACGTTTTAAGTGAAAGTTTTGGTAATAATATACTGAATTGTTTTAATATTAAATTTAATGATGGTCGAAATACTCGGCTAGGTATTTTCCACGTTTTGCCTAGCCTTACAGCAATACCTCGACTATATAAACGACGTAACGTGGTAAGTAATAGGGCTTAGGGATTGTGAAGTTTGATTCATCAATTAAACTTTTCAATTTTTTTATAACCACTTGAACTAATTGATTGAACAAATTTATAGTAAACTATGTTTTTGAATGGCTTCCATAGTAAAATATATCAATTTTCAAATAAATTTATTACTTGCACGTTTGCAACGTTTCGAAATACATTTTCATATATTTATGTATTCTAATAAATATATTCTATTACATTTTCAAGTTTTTATTGGTTAATTGTTCACGGGTAAAAGATAAGTATAATTAATAATTATTACATACGCCTCAAATTCTATGTTCAACTGTTTTTTCCATTTTTTGATATAAAAAAGCATTATATACTTTTGTTTATACCACAAAAATGTAGTTTGAAAAATAAAAGCTGTAGAAGATACTTTCGCGAATAACAAAAGACACAAATAATAAACAAAAGGAAAAAAGCAGATGCATTAAGGAAACTGACCTACAAACATTTTCTGTCATAAGTGTCGCTAAAATATAATTTTATGGTTGTCTAAAATGATTTAGCTTTTTAACACAGCACTCTAAAGGTCAAAGCTTCTTTAACCTTTCCTTCACTTTAGTTTTATAGAAAATGAAGTATGTATAAGTATTTCTCGTTCTGAAAATAATATTTAAGGTTATACAATGCTAATACAAATAATTAATATAATGCTTATGTTTATCAAAAAGAAAACAAGGTCTCAAAAAAATTATAGTAACTCAATGTTATGACAGTGTAAAGCATATACAAGGTCATTCTAAAATATGTCCGACTATTTCAACAGGTGATAGATGACCTTAACCCGAACCCAAATCCGCAAAAAGGGCGGTCCTATATTCATTTTAAATTTTCGAAAAATGTCATCTTTTTTTGTTTGGGTATTCGGTTGTAAGTACGGCTCTGTGGCCTTTCAATATGCGTTACGTTGAAAATAACCTCCTTTTGCGGAAATAACATGGAATGTTGCAAAACAACCTTTATTGTCGATAATTCGATATTTTCATATTTTACTCAAAACTAAAAAAAAAAAAAAAAATCTGCCACTCCTTCAACATAGGACAGTCGTTTTTGTATATTTGGGGTTGGGCTATGTTCAGCTATCACCTGTTAAAATAGTGGGACTTATTTCAGAATGCGCCTTTATGTTGGAGAAACAAAGTAATTACTCCTGCCATATAATGAACGGCAGCAGATATGAAATTATTTCATGCAAAAAACGAAATCTATTTGGGGGAATGCAAGGACATACGTGACAGCGAATAATATAGTCCAGCGAATTCTTTAAATGATAATCCGGCTCGTTAATATTAATGCTCAGAATGAAAACGTGTTAGATATGACATATGCGATTTTCCGCTTTTCATCCTAGAGATGTCCGATTTTCCGCCCTTCATTCTGCATATTTAATATTATTTTCGAGTGTTTGATATCCTTATACAATAAATGTATATAACATTTCATGCAACAAATGTGGTCTGGGTCAAACGGAACTACAGTTTATTTTTTCCTGCTTTTACATTACGCTGTTGGGATTGGTTAATAATTAGTACGTTATATATTAAAAAAATTGAAAATCCTGTTGTGTCATATTGTTGTGGATGTGGTTTTGTCTAAAAATAACATTTCCTTATATTTTACTAACGACAAAAAAAAGTAAACTCCACCTGTACAGACTGAAGTGAACGAAAACATTGTTGAAGATTAGGAATTCCAATAGGATTCTCTGAGATACTTCATGTATCTGATTACGTATTTCTAGAATATTCGCACTGTAACGACGACCCTACATTGAGAAATCCAATAACATTATTTAGTCAACAAAACAGATAGAAATGTGTTTTATTTATTCTGGTTTACAAGGGTGCACTAGGCATTAAAAAAAATAAATTTTATACAATTTTTACCTTTTGTTTTAGATAATTTCAATCATTATCCTCAAAAATTGATGGTAATGCATTGTTTATATCCCGGCTGTTTTATAGCATTGCTCAAGTATGCGGTTGCGGTGGTTTCCATACAGATGAAGCCAAATTAGACAACAATTTGATGTGACGGTGAAGGAGCCGACTAGTATCAGTATTTATAGAATTTTACAAATGATTTATGTTCCCAAATGAATTTGTTGGTATTAGCGTCATATTTTATTACCAATTTGAGCGAAATCGCGAAATTTTGATACTTTCTGTCTTTTTTATATTACAACGAACCTTGAAATTACATGTACATTTTATGTGCAGATGCAAACATCATCTGTAACTGATGGCAACTGAAAATACACTACAAATATAAATAAAATAAAACGTGTGAACAACGCAACAAAAAACATTGTATTAGTAAACAAAAGAAATGCTAATAGTTGGTTTTAATTAAATCCAGCAACAAGTATAATTATACAATCCCGCCAAATTAAAATTTATAGTTTGCTTTTATGTTTTATCATAACAAGGTTTTAATTAAAAGTTGTTTCTACTATCTATGAAAACTTCCGCTAACGGTCATCTGTTAATATTCCGATTTTTAATGAATAAATTTTGTTCTTTTAACCTCGTTTAGATGGTGCCTTTCGGGTGTCCTTTATAACATTTCAATAACAGTCACAACGAATCAATTTGTGATAAATTAATTTTACGTAATTGACTTGACTTGATGAATAGAGGCGCTCGGGAAAATATTCCCCATGTCTTCTAGATAAAAATTCGACTAAAATCAAATACGACTATCAATTTTTCCTAGCATTTTTTTGTATACAAGCAAAAATCCTGAATGATTGTTTTCCTTTGAATCCTCTACTTCTGACGCCCTAACATTGACAATTCAGTACGTCTCATTGACTTTGCGTTATATATCCGCGCAATTTGTTAGGGTATTTGTAGTGTACAACCGTATTTCCAGGATTTGTGGTTTTCCATCTCTCGCATATGATGGAACGCCTTTGTGTAGAGATGTAAGTGATGATAGAACACTATCTTATAGAACTGGTAAACAACCGGATGCTTATTTAAGAATGACGGCTTTACGTTTACAAATTTCTAAAAATAGAGAAACTTTTATGTAAATGTATGTTAGCAATTGTGTGTAATGATAGCGACATTCGTTTATTTAAAGTCCAGTAGGACTGATTCATAGTTATCAATAGCAATAGAAGTTTTATGTTTATTCTAGATATTCAATGGAATAAAATGGAATGAGTAATTTTATATGAAATGAAAAGAGATTTTTAAGTAATCTAGTTAGCTAGGAAATAAAAGTTACAATTTTGAAGAATAAGTTTTATTTTCAGGTCGAATTAAGTAGCTGGAAAATTTATTGTACAAATGGAAATATAAAATTTCACTACAACCAATATAAGAGAAATATATTTTATGATCTTGGGATAATCAAGATATCTAATATAATGATGAGACTAACTTATAAAGTTTGTCCCAGGATTGATATTACAAAAGGTACGAAGGACTAAAAATTTTTGAATTTTATTTTAATATTGTGGGATTAAGTCCTTCTTGGTTTGAAGAGAAATTTAAGAATATTTTCAAGTCGGCCTTGACAGTGAAGTGAAAACTATTTCTTTCCAGGTAAAGTACCCTTTTTGTTCATGATACGGCAAAATTTTACTAAAAAAAGTTGTTTTTCTAAAACTGAAAATATTCTTAAAATTCTCTTCAAACCAGGCAGGACAACCTTAAAATAATATTCAAAAATTATTAGTCCTTCGTACCTTTTGTAATATTAATCCTGGAACACACTGTATATGATGACAATATCTACAAAATAATATTCATAAAAGACTATAAGGCTGCTGCACGACGACTTGATAATGAATTATTCGCATTGGACAATTATGCAAGTGCTATAGACTAAGAAAAATTAAAGAAAAAGTGATTATTTGAGAATATTAACATTTTCTTGTATAAATTATCATTGGAAAGATGATTAAGCTAAAGTAATGAAAAATCGGAACGATAAAGGGGTCCAAACAATGTATTCACTAGAATAGATACTGCTTTCTGGAAAAGATTGATTGTATCATTTGCGATTGTCGAAGATATCCTGTCGATAAACTAACGGTCAAAATGCTCGAAGATTGGTGGAACACAATACACAATTTTTAAATGCCAATATAAAACAAAAAACAGCCATATTTTGTTATAATATCATATTATAAAACCAACTTTTAGTGTCCATATTTCAATCGCACTGAGTAACATATTTGCAAAAGCTGCATTTTACTATTCCAAGTGTGTAATATTTCATGTTATTCCCGCCAAAGAAATCAATCAACTTTGCAACACGATGCACATTAAAGTGGCTAAATGACCGTACTTAGCCGAATGCCCATATTTAAAAATACAGAAAATTTTAAATGAAGATAGGACGTTATGCAGATTTAGGTTTGGGTCAAGGTCAGCTATCACCTATTAAAATAGTGCGACATATTTCAGAATGATCTTTTATATTTATTAAGTACATACATTTAATTACTTGTTATAAAAATATTTATTTCTTAATAAAAAAATCAAAACACATACCTGTTTATGCATTTTAATATAATTGTTTGTCATAATAAATATATTTTAATACCTTTGAAGTTTTTATATTTTGTTGAAAGGACAATAATTAAGAATTTGATTAATTCTACAAGCGAAAGGTGAATTACATTTTTCACGCTCACTCGCTCTGTGCGTCCGTCTATCTTTAGTCAATGGAGATGTTCTACGCAACCTTTAGATTTTTTATTTTTATTAATACATTTAGTTCTTGCAATCACATATTTTATCAATGTGTACTGGAATCTTCCTTTCTGTATTTTCTTTACAACTAGATATTACAAAAAAAAACATAGAGTGAGATGTACTTTTACATTATTGAATAGAACGAATCGGATACGTTGGTTTAAAAAAAAGAGTATATTGAAGAATAATAGAAACTTATGTGACAAATCAGTTGTTATTAGTACTTCGTTGTTTCATAAAAAAAGTATATAAACTATTCAAAAACAATGACTTTGCTCGCTGAAAGTAAAAATGTAATTTTGATTTTGTTAAGCTTTCATTGTACATATAAAAAAATAAAAATTGTTTTTAAAAAAATAAATATATATATCCTATAGTCGTATATATAGGTTGAAAAAATGTTTGTTGCTCAAACAGAAAACCAAAGCAACTAACTCTGAGACACAACCATTGCAAATATGTAATCCTAAACTGCCGTAGGTTTTCTACGGATGAAACATGCAACAAAATTTTTTTTCGATATTGTTGCTCACAGTGGGATTCAAAATTTGATCTCTAGTGGAAATTATTAGGCGTATTTTTATGTTCACACCATTAATTAATTATCAAATTAAAACTTATTTTAAAACTGTATTTTTCTGAGGTAAAAATGTTCCAGAAAAAAATATGTTCGCAAAGAATCCTTCCAATCATTATTGTGTGCTGTAACAGTTTTCGTATTAGAAAGTTTATAAAATAACTAGTTATTACATAAAATTAAAAAGAAAATAAATAATAATCGAGTAATTTTGAATTCGATACTTGTTAATAAAAATAAGTGCACCAGTTGCCATTGTATGTAATTGTGTATAACTGTTCATGTTCATAATTTCCATGTAAATGTTTTTTACAGCTGTGCATTATATTTATTCCCCATTGCAAACACCATTATTACAAGTGATACTTTAACTTTTAAACAGAAATTTCTATATTTGTTATACTACGTTCGTAAATTCGCTCACTGATTGGCTACTTGCGTGAAGCTGATACAGTGATTGCAGATATTCAAAAGAAAGTTTGTGTTTTATAATGAAAGATATGAGAAATACACAAAATCTAACAGAAAATTGCCCGAAATCGCATCTAACAATAACCGAACGAAAGTAGAATTGGATGTCTAAATAATACGATCAGTGTTGGCCAACTAACGGTATGTTCGAAAATTGTTCCAGTGTAATTCTGGCTTATGTATTTACTCCTCCGAATTTACGAACATAGTAAAGTGAAATGAATACAGAGCTATGCCTAAGTTTTTATTAAAGAAAACTCAGTATATTATTATAATAATCGTGGTATTATTCGTCCAATTAATGTTATTTTATCACAATTTTACATATCGTTAAAGACTTGCTAATTTAATTTATTAATTTCATTTATTTTTTTGCTGTTAAACAACATTACTACGCCATAATCTCCGGTGCAAATCTAATTAACGACAATAAATTTAAAATGTTCGATTAAAATTATATTAAAACAGTAAGGGAATGGTATAAATAAAAGGAGATTTACTTAAAGTTATCATTTCATTCTCATCTGACAAAAATTACTAATCTCAAAAAGTTCATAAATCTTAGAGTGAGCTTAAAAAAATATTACCACTCAAATAAATAATTTTTCCGTGGTAGTATTAATTGTCATTTATACTGTACTTTATACATTTTTTATGTATGAATCTCCAATGATTATACAGTCTGTCCACGGATTAGGTGCACAGGGGAAAAACTTTTTTATTCTTCATTTTATGTAAAAAAGTTATAATGTATGAAAGTTTTTCCTTGCCTTAAAACCATTAGAAACCATATTCAAATGCAGTGATTATCTTCTGTATGCATATAAATGTTGAAAGAAATTTATGTAACTTGATAATATTGTTGATAACCGCATTACCTTGAAACGCTGTTGACATTTAATTATTATTATTATTATTAAGTGACATTGGCCAGCTCGCTTGCCCGATTTAACGCCGATGGATTTTTATTTTTGGGAACCCTTTAAACAAAGAGTGTACAAAAATGATAATTTTGGTGCGAATTTGGTAAAATTAAAAAATAAAATACGAACAGTAATAAATGAGATTGATATAAGAACATTTAGGAACGTTTATAGAGAATATAGGTATAGAGTCGAAAAGTGTGCGAAAGTAGGGGGTTACGTTGAATAAATTATTTGTTGTTTTTTTATCACATTCGAATTTATACAGGGTGTAACATTAGTGCGATATTCTTCGATATCTCCGTTGTTATGCAAAATACAAAAAATATTTTAAGACAAAACTTTTTTAAATTTTTGGACTCCACAACGTAAAATTATTTTCAGGTATACGGAGTGTTTCGTTTGTGCGCAACCACGAACAACTTTAAAATTTTAAATGGAACACCCTATATATTATTACATTTTTGAATTTCCTGTGTAATTCTAATATAAGTTTGTATAAAATAATATTTGTCTGTGTCTATTCGTTTTTAAGATATTTGCATTTATTCGGAAATTTTGACAGCTGACGGCCTTCGACAAAACGTCTATAGTTCAATAACGAAATACAGCAAGATCATGAAATTGTATGCAACGCTAGAGGGATCTTTAAGGCTAATAGTAAAAGCATTAAAAATTCGATATGTAATACAACATACTTAATAAATCTTCTTCTTTTTGAAACAATTGAAATGCGGAAAACATAATTTCTTCAAATGGAAGCGCTATATTTTTATGCATTAGTCGAAAGCAAAATTAAATTGTCTATTAATTTGAATAAACCACATATGTAGTTAAAATTAATAATTTTCGAGATATTGAAGAATTTTTTAATTTTCGTACATTGTCATCCCTCCTGAGAACCATAAATGTAATTTTTAAATGTTTTTTGAAACAAAGTTGATAAACTACGAACTAATAAATATCATATGCTGTAAATAAGAATAAACCAAGATTTACATTTCAAAGTTTCATAATATTCACATATTAAATAGAGAAATTACAAAATCCATATTTTTAATAGGAGTTACCTATAGTTCTGTTCCGTTTTGTATATTCAA
>JAFFZR010000032.1:2068-14503 GCA_018397195.1 Lethrus apterus
TTTGTGGTTGGTCACGTGAAACGGCGAGGTAAAAGGTACTAAGTTAGGAAAATTTCAAATTGAAACATTGTTTCAATAATACGAGCCACGTCGAACGTTAAGCGTACGATTGGACCTACGTCCTCAACTATGAATTATTGACCCTTTCAATTGACCCCGTGGCGCGATCAATCGAAATCATTATGCGCGTTGACGTGGCTTGGAAATTCGTTGGTCCCTGGCCAGGCGATGGACATTCCAAAGTAACCAATTGTAATCACGTAATCGAATCGCATGTTAAAGATGTTCGCATAAATCGAACGGTCATCGATAACCATTTCCCCCTGTTGTAATAATAACCGATGTTGAGTAATCCATACTGTTGTAAAACGGACGTTAACGAAACTAAATTACATCAAAATTCAATTTTATTTATATATTCAGAGATTATTATTTAATAATGAATAGAATGTTCGTTTGTTTCGATAAGAAGAGAATGTGCGAATGACTAAGTATATACTGGTGAATGTTCAGGTTTATTTATAATACAGTCGATTATAATGAGAGATCAAATTATATTAGTGATATCATTTTACCTTCTCCTCCTCCTCTTCCGACGTCTACTACTAAGCGGTTGAATTAATCGTTTGACGGGAATGCACGAAGACCACGAGATCTTCGAAGCTCACGATCGCTGTTTGTCATGGTCGCATGTGTGGCGCACCACAATATTTTGGGAAAATGGGGAGTGTTCGCGGCCGTAAATCGTTCGTGTACATCGGTCGATTTTTTTTGCTCATGTACGTCTAGACGATCGTATGAGGCGAATTTGATCGAAGCCGTCCGTCGTTCGTTCAATTTGCGTTTATGAAGAAGATTGGGTAGCATTAAAATTTATGGGCTTTATGGTGGGCGTTGAGAAATGGAAATACACGATGGGGCATTTGAATTTTTTTATTTTTTTCATAATAAAAGATTTTTTTCTGAAAAGTTGAGGGGATGCTTACTTATGAAAATGTTAATCAGAGTTTTCTGTGATAAAAATGGTTTGCGTTATTTTTGTCTATAACCAGGTTGCGGTTAAATTAAAAATTATCGGAATGAACCTTTCAGTTAATATTTGCGTGTATTTGTATACGTTTGTTCCGGGACACTAATTGAAAATAAATCTTCTCATTCGTGAATTCATTTGATCTGTAATTACTAGGGACCAATTTTAAATGCCGACTTCGGCTTGTTTACATATGGTTTTGGATCATTTGTACCACTGAATACCAAATATGTCTACATTTAATGGTTTAAACAATTGGAATTAAAAGTAATAGTTTATTGTTATTGAAAGTTTGTAACAAATATATTGTCGTTATATGTTATCTACCTGCGATTGCTTTCATTATCAAGGTTTTGAACAAACTTTAAAAATTGTTTCTACAAATTACAAAATGCTCTGTCGCAACTTGAACTGTCTGTCTCTTGTGTTTGTTTTCCAAGTTAACATAGATTGTTTTTTCTTCTCGTTTTTAGATAAATAATTTACGACGTGTTAAAAGTGAAATTTGCAGTTCTTGAACCAAACGTGAGTTAATTCAAAGTATAAGTTGATTAGAAATTACTTAAGTCCTTAAATATCAAGTTGTTTAGCGGTATTTGTAAGATTGATTACGTGTTTGTAAATCTTAGATCGACTGTAATTAGCTTGTGGGCGGTTACTTATTGCGAATTTTTCGAACAACTAGACTTACTTTCTAATGAAATTTTGATTAGTAGGGATAGATTTTAAAAATGTGTTTAAATTCCTTTGTATATATCTTTCATTCTCAAACGGTACATATTCTTTCATCTAGAAGAGTTAATTCGTATAAATTATAAAAGTAGTATGATCAAAATTTTCTTGTAAATATGTTTTGTGTGAATTTGATGAACAGGTGAAAGTTTTCTGTAACGTTGTATAAATGACGCATTTTTGCCAATCGTGCACATAAGAAATATGTGCCGAGTGTCGTTTTTTTGGGTCACTGAGCTCTGTTTGATTAGCGCAAAAGAAGTCAACGCCATTTCGAAGCAAAACATTGCGCCAAGTAATTAGTTTCATTAGCGACGTACCGAGTTATCCTTTCTAGTGTGTTCCGTTGTCGGTTCATGTGAACGTCGTCGGTCGCATAGCGAGTAGCGACCGCAAATAACGAGCTTTTCTTAATTTTAGATGGTCGAAAAAGTTGCGCTCGCATTGCTTTGGCCAAAAGTGCCTTTCGTCGATCGCGTATTCGAAATTGTCAAACGGAACCAAAGAATCTACAAACGATTGTGATTTAAGTACAACTTTATATAGAAAGTGATTGGACCAACGTAAGCCTTATTCTTCCTGTAGTCTCGACGTACATATCTAAAATTAGTGTACTCACCTTCCGGATTATTTTTTTCGGATTGTTTCCCTGTGATATGTGTTGATGTGATCGGCCGAAACACGTCTTTCGTTACGATGGTCGTTTTGCAAGAGAGCGGGTCGCCGATTCAGGCACCCGCCGCGCTTTTGGACGTTTTGGACTATCGACAGTCGGCGACCTGTTTGAAGATGCTGCCGAAGAGGTACATCAATATGCATCATTGGTTAGGACCCGTCTGTCCGAAGGAACTCAAAGCACAACTCGTAAGTTTAAATAAATTTACATAACTTTTTTAACGTAACGTCTTCTAGCAAAGGTTATTTATTTGTATAGATTAAATATGGATGTTTGAAAAATTTATATCTATGCTCAAAAATTTATCATCTGATTTTCCCGTTTTTTTTTCGATTTAATTGAAATATTACCTATTTTTAATAAAGAAGGTCAAATATATCAAACAGTATTATTATTATCTTTTAGTAAATATTGAGTAGATTTTGAAATCGATTTTGACAGAAATCACATTTATATTATTGGCAACACTGACTGCCACTAATTCAAATCGCGGACTGGTTTAGACCAGTTAAGAGTAGCCCGGACCACACCGAAACCTTTTATTCAAAAATTATACCCACCAGACGAAACAGCACTACATTATATACACATTTTTCTTTAAATTTATTTTTTGTTTGTACTTTTTTATTTACATTAAGGGAGTCTGTAGTTTTATTAATGCTCCGACGCATGTTTCATATAATTGGAGATATAGTCCACGCCTACTTCGTGCATAATTATTAAATTTGCATATTTTCTATATCCTTTTATCGGCCATGGCGCGCTTCCCGCCCCTGTCCATAATTTTAGTTTTGGTAATTTTGAAAATTTATAAAAAGTAGGTAGTACAGATTTAATTGACTTTTTTACTTACTTTTCTCATTGTGGTGTAAGAATAATGTCTGGAAAAACAAAAGACCTTTTCTGCGGAGTGTGCTTCGTCTTCCATGCGAACGTGCTGGAGTGGGCGGGTGGTAAGTTACACGTTTCTCCTGCGAAGCGAGAGGAAGGGGAACCGGAACGTTTTGAGATATCGAACAGCGGAACTCGTACGAGCGAATTTTTGCAGTCACTGTCTGTATTGTGTAACGGTTTTCGCTCGTACTTCAAGATTTTGCAACGAGAATTGAATAATTTACGTTTCAATTTCTTGTCGATGAATGTATTTTTAATGACTCAGTTCAGATATGTTTTAAATTGGACGTGTTTCTTCGATGAATGTTCAGAATATGAATAATTTCTTCGGTGTGCCGATTTTTACTAAATATCTTTCAAATCAAATGACATATTTTGTGGTATTGGTTGATGTTTGAAAATTTTTGTATTTAAGCACAAGACGTAGAAAGAAAATTCAAAATTTAAAAATGTCAAAATCTGTACATTGTTCAACAATCAATATAAGAGGAAGGAGGGACGAAAATGTAAAGGAATTAGAGTAGATTATAGGGAGCGACTGATGACATGAGCGCAATTAGTATTTAAAAAAACTAAAGGACAATTCAAAAGTGGAAAGTAATGAAGTGCAACTTCGTCAAAATATATATAATTTTTTATTTCTCAATATATTCAAATAACAATATTTTATAATTTTCATATGTAAATATTAGATTTCTTATTTGGGAAAATTAATACATCAGAAAGTAAGGTTACACTTTTAAAAAAGGTTTTGTATTTCTGGAACCGAACAGTCTATCGTCTCCGGATTTATTTCAGCAAGTTCGGAGAAAATGTCGGGGTTTCGTGACATTTCGCTGTTAACGAGCTTTAACGGTTCCGTTCAAATGACTAATCCGTGTATTCGTTGAGTGGACGGCGCAACCTCGTTCGTATTTTTTTTTGTTTTTCGACGAAATGTTGGAAGAGTTGAGGTCGTTGTAAGAGTATTTTCTAAATTGAAGGATCGTGACCGTTGTTTATAATTGTGAGGACGCGTCCGTCTATCTGTAGAGTCTGCGGCGACGCTTTTGTGGTCGCTAGTATCGTATAATGTCTTCCTAAGTAGGTTTGTAACTTGTTCAAAAGTTTCGTGAGTCGCCCGCTTACTTTAGAAGATATCCGTTTTCTTCAGAGGATATGTTTCAAATATGCCCCGAGGAAGTTGCCAGGATAATGAAATTTTGGGATATACAGTCCATATCTGCCACAAACCTTATTTTTTTTTAAACTACTACTGTTAGCGCCAGTTTAATTTATTGGCGTCGAGATGGTCGATCTTACTTTTTCAATCACCTTCAATATTGTGTGCAATATTCCCACAAGTTGCTCGTCGCCGTTTTGAAATTCAATTAACTGCGACCAAGTTTCCCGATAGCGGGAACAATGCAAACTATACGTGGAGAAACTAAGTTTTGCACTTAGAAAATTAAAGAAACGTACGATTTATGCAAATAAAACGTATGAACCATCGCTGATTATTAATTATCCGATTGTGTATTTTTTACATCATAATTAATTTTCCTCTGATTAGAAATTAAATTTTAATGCTCGGTGACAATGTTTATAATAATCCAGCGGAAAACTCGACTATGAACATATTTTTTGGCCATAAATTATTTTTTTTTTGTATTTGTGTTATCTAGGAGGGATACCACAGACTTAATTTATTTTCTATTATCGTAGGTATTCGTTTATCTTGACTTATCGTTAAAATTTCCTGTTTGGTTTCGGATAAGGTTCGCAAACACGATTTACTCGGGGGGATACGGCCACACAATCCTGTTCCCGGGGGACCGCGATACCGCTTCGGTCGTAAATATATATACTTCCTCGGGCGGAAAATGACTTAAAGTCGGTTGCGTCTTCCGCTTTGCCTAAATGATAATGAAGAAGTCTGTAAATCGCCATTATTGGCGTTTTAATGATGTAACTTGAAACGTGTCATTAATGGTGTGTTGTACAACGCTTGGTGGTCAACAAAAGTTTCGTATTACAAACAGACACTGTTCTCGTAATTCAATTGAATAAAATGAGTTTGTGAATTAAATGTATCATTTCTATATTTAATAGTGAATTATAACAACGAGCAAGTCAATTAGACTTGAGAATGATATTTTTAAAATTTAATTTTTGCAATGGACTAATTTTTGACGTTTTATTAAAACAGTGTTAAAAGAAATACTCGATATATATTATGCATTAAGCAAAATAAGTGGTTGTAATTCGCCCTGCAGATTGTTTTAAAAAGAGTGTGTTTGAGAATTAATTATTAAAATATTATTTATAGTTGATTTGATATGTGATAAGTTACAAGTCCCATGACCTGTAAGTTATAAAGAAAAACTTGCTACATCTCCAGGGAATTTTTCTACAGTTACTTAACCACCATCTGTTTTTATGTAAAAAAATTAATCTGTTCTTATTACAGTCCCATGTATACAAGTAGATTATGCATACATTTAACGTTTCTATATAAAAATACTTCTGTTGTTATAGAGAGGCAAATTTTAATAACCATCTGTGAAAACATTTCATTCTTCTGTTTGTATTTCTGTATAAACATCTCGATGTTCCCTAAAGGCAATAAATAAATAATAATCAATATAGAGCCAACATGCTGTACATCTTAGCTTTTACGAGGTTTGCGATATCTGTATACAAATAAACTGTCGACTGAAATTCGAAATTTTCTGTTCATATCATACAACCAGCCGGTAAATAGGAAAAATGTTTTCTTGGAAGTTGCAGGTTTCTTGAAATTATTTTTAGTAGTATTTTTTCCGTGTTGGTAATGAGATCAAAGCTCTCGTGTCACTTAAGCTGCTACATCATTCTGCAAATTTAAAATTTGTGCTAAATGTTTATAAGCGATTGTCTATTTCTTATACATAAATACCAATGCTAAACCACGCGAAATTGATTTATTCTGCTAAATATTTGAGTTGCGTTTGGTTACTTTGAGGTTTATGGGACGATCTCTCACGAGAATTTAAATTATGAACGTAAACACCGCGTAATGTAAATGACATTTTGATTCATGCGCAATAAGTTTAATGGTTTGAAAATAAATGAGTGAACGTTAAGGAAATATGAAATTGTCGTGCGGTTGATAATTGTTTCCAATGTCCATTTGCGTGAGTTTGGTTTTTACAACACTTCGTAACTCATTATAAGAGGTTGTTATCTTGTATAAATTTATGTAGAAAGTTCTAAATTCGCCGATAAGATCATGTATTTATATTATGTACCTATATTAGTAATATTTCTTTGAATTTGATAAAAGAATTATAAGGAAGTCGAGAATTTTATGTTCGATAATTTCCATGTTAAAGTTTTTTTAACTGAACAAGTTAGCAAGTTCTATTCGCGCGCCTCAAACTTTTCCACTTTAACCCGCACTGTGTTAAATGATGTCTTGATGGGGGTGCTTAACATCAGTGTATGCAAGAAAATGAGATATTTCTTCCAATTAAAATAGATCGAATTTACGTAAGAAAATGTTTCGAAACGTTCATTATTAATCAATTTGATTAATATCTAACACTGAACAATACAAACCTTGTCGCTTTTTGTTTAAATTACAATCTAACTTGATCACTCAACGGTACAAAAATCCATTAGTTTCTATGCTTAGACACGGGCATTTTTTTATTGCATAATCAGAAGCAAAATTCGTTTTGCGACATTCAAAATTACGGACGACTCGACGTCGTGGTTGTTAATGGATCGGCGTCGCAGGTAGAAATACGACGATGACGCTTCGTGTTTCAGGTGATCGGCCAAGCGAACACCGTCGGACGAAATGTCACGTGAGTAACGTCGCATATTGGAGAAGCTCCTGGGAACTGGGAATACAGATAGCATTCGTGCCTGCGCTTTTCATTGCGGAGGTGAAAAGTTTCACGCGCCATTTCGCGCCGGGAAATGCTACACGTTGACCTTTCGGATGAACGTCGAAAGGTTGTATGATGAAATCTAGAACATCCGAATTCATGGCGGGGGATGTGAAGTTTGTAATCTAATTTGCCGTAAAAAGCGAAATGGTCTACAGTCTACAGTGTAACAAGAAAGTGTCATGTATTTTAATGTGAGAATCGATCTTTTTCAAGAAATTGGCGAGGAGGGTTCGTGGCGGGTTTGGGAAATATTGATCTTTTTTAACACAGGTTTATCAAAAGATACATACACAAGTCTGGTTACAACAAATGTTAGAAAAGTAAACACCGACGGATCAACATGTGGATATCATGATGCGCACATGCATGGAAAACATTTACCTTAGTTTCATTATGACATTAGTGTCTCATGAAACTTGCGCTTAATAAATTTGACACAAAGTAAACTTAATTAACATGGGTCGTCGCCGTAATTGGCGTTAAATCTTTACGACGTGCGACTCGAGGTGACCTCGTGATCCTGTCTCATAAAATCTCCCCGACTGGCGCGACAAAAGGAATACATAGAAGCGCCGTTTGCGATGACGTCGACGTAAACCCGGATAATGAAATCTCTTTGCGGATGAAACGCGAAAAGCCTAGTCAAGTCAACAAAGTTCCTTCATAAGAACTCGAAAAACTTTAACATAAAAACGAAGAGATAGGCAGAGCGACACGGGTGGCGTCTCGTGATCGATTGCTTCAGAAATTAATCCTCGTATTTTGTTACGTAAAGATATTTTTTTAATACCTTTGAAAATTTTAAATCCGGAAACAGCGCATTAGTTTGCAATATTGCCATTTTATACAAAATAAAGGGTAATTTGAAAACTGAACGTGGTACAAAAATGTTTGTTTAACAAATAAAATTGGTTTTAACGGTTTTATTAAATGGTTTATAATCTCGGTATGGAGTAAGGTATATTCTATTCAATTCATTTTTTTGATAAGTTCAATTATTTATATAATTTTTTTACTTTAATTTTTAGTCCAATCCTTTGTTACGTCTCATAAAAAAACAGTTATTTTAATAATCAGCCAATTAGAATTGTAAAGTTATGAAGCAGTTCAATGCCTCCGATAAAATCTTGAAAGGTTGTTGCTCCGACTCAAATTAAGTGACCGCGAAAAAAAAACCCTTGTTTCCGAAGTAAGTTAGTGTGGTGGAAGTGATTTGTAAAATAACTGTACACCTTCAGAGAGTGAGTGGATGGATGATGACGATTCGCCTGAGGTCTCGTACTGACCGAGAATCCGTTAGGAGTTTACAAAGCAACGGATACCGGTTTCTTCGAACTGTTCATGTGCGTGTTTATTTCTAGTACCGTAAACTTATGTACGAGCAAACACGCGTCGGGTAGAGCCCTCTTTGTCTTCTATGAATTAGATCTGAGTCATTTATTTATTGCCTTACTTCCTTTGGTCTTTCGCAATGTGGGTAATTTTGAAGGTGGTTTTGCGGCAGCAATATCGCTTTTGCAGTCGCTGCGATTATTCATTTCCAAGGAGAAAAATTGATAGCAAAACCGAGATATGAATGGGAAGCCATCTTGAGTGGCGGTTTAAATTTATGGCCCGTCTAGACGGTTAAAAAACGAACGGTATCGTTTACACAAAACGGGTGAAACTTTTGCGATAATGGTGAAAAGGAAAGCGAGTCGGGAAAATAAAGTTCATCGATCCGGCGTTGGTGTTTTATATTTTGTTTTTGTTTGGAAATGTAAATATCGAGAATGAAAATTGTTTGTTGTCGGAAAATTCAATTTCGTTAAAAAAACTGTCCTGTTTTCATTTTTATAGCGTGTTTGTGTTACATTGGAAGTTTTGATGGAAAATATTTGATTGGTTTTTTTTTTTGTTGGTTTTGGCAGTTTTATTGTCGCAATCCTTCAACTTTTTGCAAATTATTTGTAATTGTATATTTAAATGCCAATTGTAAGAAATGCCAACTCACGCATTCGTACATTTATGGAAAGTATTATAGACATTGCTATAACGGTGTTTGTTTTTAACAGTCAAAATGTATACTTGGTGAATTCCATAAAAAAAGTTGTTTTAAAATTTTTCAAAAAGATTCAATAATTCAAGTATAAAAAACTCCTGAGATTATTCAATAAATATGTGTAATAATTAGAAAAGCTTACATTATACCTCATTTGATTTATTTATGTCTAAAGTAATTGAAATCTGAAAAATCGATATTATTAAGACAGCAGTTATTAGAAAAGCTTCATAAATTTGAGCTTTCTGGACGTGCGTATGCTTCGTACTGCTTATAATGTAATAAAAATAGATTTGAAATGAAATAAATATTTTTTACAAACAATTTTTACTATGTTAACATAGTTTACTATTTAACATAATTTTCTATAGATTTCTTTTATTAAGTGTATCGAATGTTTAAAAAATAATGTCTTATAAAACCCTAGAGCAATATCTGTATACTTTAGTTTTGTTGTAAGGCTTGTAAAACCGTGGAAAACTGTAGCTAAGTTAAATAATGTATTCTTTATTTTAATTAATGTTTTCGTTTCAAGTGACATTAATTAATAATAAAAAAGGGTCGTTTAACAGAACGATTTTGCATGATGCAGTTTGCTGTTCGTGGTTAGGTTGGGTTACACAAGTAATAAATGAAACTGAGTTTGTATTCGGGCCAAAACCGCACCGTCGACATCAAACGGCCGTTCATCAAGAAATGTGGTGGCAGCGCGAGCGCAAAGTGCCCACTAAATCATATTTTCTGGCTGCAGCGAGACCATTACCTGGCCGCCAAGTGGAGCTGAAGTGATCGCAGCGTTACGGGACTTACGACGCGTCAAATTAGCGACCTTGTTGCGAGTGCTCATTATTTCTTTCGGAGTCCTTTTTCTTATAACAGGTCACGTTGTATCGTTGCAGGAATTCCGTGTCGCCATGTCAGTCGTTACACGTTGACTACAAAGTTTTGCAATTTTTCAACATCTTTTTACGTTTTACGTTTCACGTCGGGGATCGTGGGCGAAAATAACTCGCGTAGTTTCCTAGGACGTTGTATAACTCATTGTGAACTGCGGCGGAAAAGCCTTTCGATAATTGCATAAAACGTTTTAAGTATGCGTGCAGTGGGTAATAAGAAAATGTCCGCTGCGTACGTATGTAAATGAGCCCGTTTCACGACTCACTAACATAAATTATTCGTTAAATACTCATTCGACAAATGTTACGCAAACGGTGCTCTAAGACACATTAGATTTTTATTTTGGGCGATTTAAAGCAAAACTGCAAAAATTTTAGTTGAAAGTGAATTATATTTTACTCGGGTGTAGGAGAATTTTAATTTATTGAAATTTAACTATTACATAAGTAAAGGGAAAGAACTAATCAATAAACATTTTGGTTCATATTTAAATTTCTATAAATTTTATATTTTCGATATGAACTATTTTCAACTATGTAACTAAACAATATACGTAATTTATAGACTTTATACAATCTGTTGTGATGTCTTAAGCTCCGAATTCGACCTATAGGTCGTTTGTATTCCGTTTACGAGACAATTTAAGTGCCAATATCTTGGAATGGTTTCGATAGTAAATTTCTCGCTTTAACAATGCTATCGTTTGACGAGCGACGCAATATCGAAACACCTTGCGACGTCGTCGCCCTTAATTTGTCATCGCGTCTCCTCATCAAAAAAGCGCCATCGCCGACTTACCTGGTTCCAGTCGTTAAATTGTTTGTTTGACTTTACGACCGTTGGTGGAATTGCCCGATAAATAATTGAAATGTGCGAGAGTCTGGGCCGTTAGTCTTTCGCGCTGATGATCCAAATTTATGCACGTTAAAGTGACCGTTTCGCCACTCGTTAATTTCGTTTTATTCGTTGCTGCGGGCGTTAATCTCTTACTTGCAAAATTTACATTCAGCACCTGCATGATTATCGTCCAAATTTCGCAAATTTGTTTGAATGTGCCGTACGACAAAACAAGTTAATGTGTCTCCATAACTTTTTATATGGAACATTAATTAAATTTTGGAACGACGTATTTTATGCTAATAAATTGACAAAAACGATAAGGAACTTATCAGTTACTCTTAAGATAAAATTAAGAATTTAGAGATCATAAAAAATAAAGTGTATATAAGGCGATACATCGTTTAGTTTAGAAATGTAGTGGGCTTGGGAATACTGAAATATTATTGTTTCTTTGTTGATTTCATTTATTGTCAGCGTCAACCACTTCTTTGAAGTTGCTTTGTTATGCCGTTTTCGAGTTAGTTTCCGATAACTTCGACGTTGCGACTGTCATCTCGTCTCATCGGATTATTTGCAACGACACGAATTGTGAGCTGGTCGCTGTGAGGGGATCAGATTTTATCTTGACATTTTCATCTTGCATCATTGATCCCTTCCGCGAAAGTCGGGGACGCGACGTTTTGTAATATCCACATAGAATTACTGCAGTTGTAGATGCCCGCGGCCCGTCGTATATTTTTAATAGTGATGGGCACAATCGAATGATTTCAACTATCGAATTATTAGTACTCGAATGATTTTTACTATCGAATGATATTACTATCGAATAATGATTTTTACTATCGAATGATTTTACTATCGAATGATTTTACTATCGAATGATTTTACGATCGAATGATTTTACTATCGAATGATTTTACGATCGAATGATTTTACCATCGAATGATTTTACTATCGAATGATTTTACTATCGAATGATTTTACTATCGAATGATTTTACTATCGAATGATTTTACAATCGAATGATTTTACTATCGAATAATTTTACAGTCGAGAGATTTTACTGTTTTAGAATCGAGTGATTCATTCGAATATAAGTTACACAACTTCCGATTTATATATTTATTAAGTCGCCTACATCGAATGAAAAATTAATAGTTCTCACTTGTCAAAAACAGTCGATTCATCTCAAGAGATTACGAAAATAAAATATGTACAAGTAAAAAAAAAACGAATTAAAAGAGTAATTAATTAATAATTAAAAATATTTAATAAAAGCTAAAAGCATTTATCACATCAACAAATGAAATAAATGAATACTGATCATTACGTGTAGTTAAATGAAGATTTTCGTTAAAAAGTTTGGTCGAGGTAAATTTATTTAAGTTATTTATTTAAATTTATTAAT
>JAFFZR010000034.1:0-17254 GCA_018397195.1 Lethrus apterus
CTCGAAATATATCAAATTCCAGAATTTAATAAACAATCCCTCCTTATTATTAAAATATAAAAAAAAAGCAAGAACGGAGGGAGAGACTAATATTTTAAAATTCCTTCATTTTATTTTGTTTTTTTTTTAGAAATCTTCTTATGTAACTACTTGAACTTTTTAAGTTGTAGAAAACAACATTAATAGAAAGACCTGAAACAAAAATAAAATATATTAAGAATAAAAAAAAAAAAAATTGATAAAGTTAGATACGTAGCGTTCCATATACCTACGTTCTGTACCTAACGAAGTTTTTTGAAAAAATTTTTTTAAGTCGTTTCTTCCGATAGGAAATCTTCGATATATATAGCAAAATGGATAAAATTCGAAAGAATTATTCCTTACTTTATAACAGAATGCGGGTTTCCGCAAGGCTCCATTCAAGCACCAACCTTCTTTGTAATCAATTATTTGAATGTAAATTCAAGCATTATATCACAGTACGCAGATGATACGTTGTGTTGTCACTAACTTCACCATTGAGTCTCACAACAATAAACAATCAGTTACAGAATGAGCTGTTGAATTCTTAGGTTTGACTGTAGATAATTGAAATATGAATAACACTGCAGCAATACTCTTAAGTATTAAAATAAATGCGGCTTTGTGCGACACAAGAAATTGATGGAATGAAACAATTTCTTTACAATTGTTTTTGCATTGAGACAGGGCTACTTTAAGCGATCGTTTTTTTTTTTTTTATTGAGGTTCAATGACAGTTCTAAGCTTATACTATAAAAGAAAACTTCCAAGTAATTAATTATAATAATTGTGTCACACTGATCGGCAGTTAAAGTCTAATTGAATTTAATTGATTTTTTTCAACGATAGGTTACTATGTGAAAAAAATACAATAATCTATTCATAAACATTAATTTTTTGATTTACGTTGGATTATATCGAACAGCAACCTTTAAATATGGAAACCTTCCACCATTTGATGAATTAAATTTTTACAGCCGATTTTTTGAATTTAGTTCGATAAATACTTTGAAAGTTTTTAAGAAAACTTTAAAACTTAAAACGAGGGTATGTGGAAAATCTCTTATGATGTGCTGATTATGTCATTAAAAAAAAGCGAAAGATTTGGTGTTGAACTGAGTACAATTAATTTGAAACCCTTACCTTGTTTAATCTTCAGTTTCAGTTTTCTAAGTTTTTAAGTTTCAAGTTTTTGTACAAACCCATCTTGAAACAATTACATCATGAGTTGCACTTTTATCAATTAATTATAGTCTGTGTTCTTCTTGAAATTTTCTATTTTGCGGGTAACTTCCTTGCCAGTTAGATTTTATTAAATTATTCAACTTCCCTTAAACTTTCTATTGTGGGTTTATAAATTTTTTCGTTATACAAGTCGTAACGTGGTACGAAATAGGACGTAGAGATTGTAAACTTTGTTTCATCGAATAGACTCTTTAATTTTTTATAACCTATTGATATAATTGATGGAACAAATCCATAGTGCGCTATGTTTTTTAAAGCTTTCCATATTAAAATATATCAAAATTAACACATTTTTATTACTTACTTGAAAAAGCTATCACATTTTTAAATACTTTATATATTTGTGTGTCGTGATAAATATATTTTTACTGCAAATCATGTCTCTTATTAGTTGAATCTTCAAGAATAAAGAAGTAAGTATTAGACCAAATTTTTGAAAATCTGAATCAATCAGATCAATCGCTTTACGTCTGTAATAATATTTTCGTTTTCTTACTTATTTTACATTTTTTTTTTACTTTTCTTCCGCTTGTTTCAAGAGATGGTGGGTTATTAGTTCTTTTATTTGTGAAGTTAATATCACTGGCAGTTTGTAATAATTGAGTAGATATTGTCTGCTCCCGTTGCTAGTATCGCTGTATCGTCGGCAAAAGAGGTAAACTTTCACTGGTAATAACACATACAGAGGTCCAAGAACGCTTCATTGGGGTACTCCTGCTTGAATGTTTTTTAAGTCTGAATAAGCTTAATCTTGTTTGACTCTAAACTGTCTATTAGATAAGTATGAGGTAAGGTTTTCTACATATTGACTTCGACTACCTTCCAGCTGGCTACTACATACTTCAATCTAAAAGCTGCGTTGAACAGATACGTCAACATGACAATACCTCTTCTTGGAAGCTGTTTTAAAATTTGTACAATAAATAGATAAAAGTCTTCATTGGACTTAAATTGTTTTTATTTCTTTTGCAACTTCTTTATGAGTTACAGGAGTAATTTCTTAGGATAGGAAGTCATTACTTTCATCAAGAGTGGTAATTATTATGTGTTTGATTTGGTGTAAAACCTCAGCAAGATGTTCAGCAAATAAGTCTGCCTTTTACTTTTGTCTCTTGCCCAGGTTCCCCGTTCTTTTCTGATAGGAGGAATTATCATTATTGGCATTTTAATAGTTTTTGTGACTTTCCACAAAGAATAATCAGTTTCTTCTTCAGCTGTAAGATTTGTTAAGAAAGATTTCGTAAATTCATATTTAAAAATTGTCTATTTCCCTGTTTTCTATCTATGTCTTTAATTTTGCAAGAAAATGTCATTTAATGATCGAATTACCATTAACTTTTCAATCTAATTTGCAAAATATTTCGTCAAATATGTTATTATCTCGCCCCTTTAATTTGTAAGTTTTCGTTGCTATCGTAATGATATTTTCATAGACTTTTACCTTAATATTAATAAATATGACCTGATTAAAAATTCGAAAAAAAAATTGATGCAATGAAAACAAATTTAGAACGCGATCTAAAAAACATTGTAGATTTATAAAAATCACAAAAACGAAGAAAACTTTGATCCGATCTATTAGCTCAAAGCTTTCTTCGGTAGTTTAATAAGATTTAAAATTAACTGAATGTAAAGTTATTGCGACATATTAGCCAAAGTTTGGTTGGGTTGTGTAGTTCAGTTGGATTGTTTATAGAATTATATTTGAAGACAAAAATTTTAACGTTTTAATTATTCTATAAGATTTTAAACACAGACTATTGATTTTTTTTAAACAACTCGGCCGAGCCATTATTTCATGCAAAGACTAACGAACCCTAAATCAAATACCTCCGTAACCTATTCAGTAAGATTATATTGCAACAGACTTTGATACTAATCTTAGTCTTCATTAGTTTCAACATAATCTAACTGAATATATCTTAAATATGTTAATCATCAAACTTGAGAAAACTTCTAGTATTTTTTGAGTTCAAACCTTACTGTGGTCAGGTTAGATTGGAAACCAAACGGAGAAAAATGTTTTTTCCCAACCTAACAAATAAATTCAAAAATTAATAATTATAGTTATATAAAAACTCAAATTAAAGAAAATTTAAAAATGTACCCCAAACTGGACGTACTTGACAATATTAGGTTGGAACTCAAGCTGTAGAACATTTAAAATTTTTTTAAGTTCGTTTCCAACCTAACAAAAGCTACCATAAACTAATAAATATTGAATAAAAAAATTTTAAATAAAAACATGAAAGAAAAAAAAATTATCAAACCGTTCAATTATATTTGGCTGGACCTCGAAATCATAAATTGGGCAATATTAGTTGCATAAAATATCTAAATCTTTTTATGGCAAAATTCTTCAATTCTATCAAAACATGAGACGAAAATAAAAAATGTTTCTCATACATTAAGATTTTGTTTTTCAATAAAAAAATCCAATTACAAACTTAAAAAGAAACCAATATTTTAATTCAATTAAAAGTTTGTAAAACGACAGCAAAAAAAATGAAGTTCAAAACCGGAAGTACAAAAAGATTTCAAATATAAACAATTCAGTTTTCAGTTTCCTTTTTGAAAGAATTAGAACTTAGAAACAAAACCGAAGGATCTCGAAGATGCATAAATACAATTACTTTTTTATAAAAAGCACCATTTTTTATAAATTTAGTAATTCATTGATTGGATTTTAATGGAATTAAAAGCGAAAGTAAAAATTCCTTGCATTCAAGCCGATGACGATTATTATTATTAAATTTCAATATTACCGAACGGAATCGAGAAGAGACGGTAGCGCGAGCCGAGATAATTCGAAGATCCTTAATGATGATTTAATCACTTTTGCAAGGGTGGGCTGAGTAATCGGGTAGGCCATGTCGAATGGAGACTACTATAATTTGTTCGGATTGCTGATTTGCCCCGGAGCAACTTCTTGAGTGATAGATGAACCCGTCAACTTTATTAATTATGTTATTTTATAAACGCGCCACAGACTAATTCAGTAATTTTGGATTTTTTTTATTTCTTGAAAACTTCTCGTTGCATTTGCTAAATTTGTAATTATCAACGGCCGTAAAATAATTTTTTCTAAATTGCATTTTTTTCAATTCTAGATGCAATTATTTTGTTTTTTTTTTGTTTTAGGTCAAGGTCGCGTGAATCAACTTGGTGGTGTTTTTATCAACGGCCGACCCCTGCCCAATCACATCCGTTTGAAAATCGTCGAAATGGCCGCGGCCGGTGTCAGACCGTGCATTATATCGCGTCAATTGAGGGTTTCGCATGGTTGCGTTTCGAAAATTTTGAACAGATACCAAGAAACGGGCAGCATCAGGCCGGGAGTTATCGGCGGTTCAAAGCCGCGAGTTGCAACACCGGAGGTGGAAACGAGGATAGAACAGTTGAAGAAAGAACAACCCGGCATATTTTCCTGGGAGATTAGAGACAAGCTCGTCAAAGTAAGTCAGAATTAACGTAACTCCGACGCGCGACGCTTTAAAAGAATTTTATGTCACAATTTTCCTTAATTTTTTTTCCTGAATAATTTTTTAATAAATTTATACAATAAAAATGGAAAATTTTAAAAGATTCAAATAATTGAATAATTACAGAGAAAGAACTCTTAAATTTTTAATTTATTATTATTATTAAATATTAAATTTTTTTATTTATAGATTTTTTTACAGCATCTGTTTTATCTGGGCCGTCTTTAATCCAGATAAAAAATCTGCAAAAATATTTTATGAAAATATACAGTGTGTCGCACTTTAGACGGCACCACCCCTGTATTTTTTGTATATATTATCGATTTAAAAAATTTCGTTTTTCTGATTATAAATTGTACTTTTAGGGTATTTACTTTCCCTTCACGGTAAAATGCTAGTTACTACGATTTAAAATAAACAGCAAAATTGAAGAAGTCGTATTAGGGATTTTTTTATCAAAAAAGCTTGTTAATAAAAGTTGTTCAGAATCGTTCAAATAAGCTAAATCCAAAATTTCATTAAAAACAAACAAAATTGAAAATGTCAAAAACAGTTATTTAAGTAATTAAGCATCGTTTTTTGTTATTGTATTGAATTAAAAGAGTAAAATAACAAATCATGGCAAACTTGTGAGATTATTACTCGCATTTTTTGGACTCTGAAATTTTTTTAGAGATTTCTTTTTTTTTTATTTTTAATGAAATTTGGGATTTAGCTTATCTGAACGATTCTGAACAACTTTTATTAACAAGTTTTTTTGATAAAAAAATCCCTAATACGACTTCTTCAAGTTTGTTGTTTATTTTAAATCGTAGTAGACTAGCATTTTACCGTCAAGGGAAAGTAACATACCCTAAAAGTACAATTTAGTGAGGGGTATAATTAGAAAAAAGAAATTTTTTAACTCGATAATATATAAAAAAAATACAGGGGTGGTGCAGTATTAAAGATGATTCCATTTAAAATTCAAAATTTCAAATAATTTATAAAAATAACTTTTAATGAGAGTTACGACCGCAAAAATAAAGGATCTATCTTTCTATTGAGTTTTTTAAATTTTGTTCTGTCTTTCTATTACATTTTTAAAATTTTTCTTTGTTCAAAGATTAAACATTAGCCGATTTATTATTAACACTACGTAAATTTTTTCAAGTTCTTTTCAAATAAATTTTTTGTATTTTTATTTTTAATATTGGTACATATCAATATATATATATTTTTATTTGTTCTTATTAGCATTTCAAAAATAAGGAAAATTATTTCGAACAAGAATGAATTCAAAAAAACTTAAATGAAGAATATACAAGGAGAAATTGAAATTGTGGGTAATTGGACGAAGAAAGAGTTAAATGTTAATACATATTACATAGAGTTTCGAATAGGATAGGATAGTTTCGGGATGTTTTAAACATTTTATGAAGTAATATCCCAACCTAATTAAACTTATTATGTTAATTTGTATTTTTTCATAATCTAATCATAATTTAGGTTAGGATTCCAAATCAATTTTTTTATTTCTATTTGCTGATTAATCAAGAATAAAAGATAATTATAAATAAACCTAACCTCAAGTTGGAATTAAATTAAATTTAGGTTGGGTTGGAATGGCTTTAGTTTTAAATAAACCTAACCTCAGGTTGGAATTAAATTAAATTTAACTTGGGTTGGAATGGCTTTAGTTTATGTAAAATTAACTTAACTAAACAAACCCAACTTGCATTTATTTTCCAATTTTCATAAATCTGACAAATTGTAATTTTTTTATTGTAGCTGTCAAATCTGAAAATAATTTGTTTAGGTTTTGAGTATAATTACAAAAAATTGGGTTTGAAGTTAAACTCATAAATTGTTGTTAAAAGTTCTATTTTTAATCGAATCTATAATTGAGTAATTTTGTCACCAAAATTTTGCTTGTAATTCAGGTCGTGCGCCAGTGAGTTTGTCAATAAATCTACTAAACTCAAAAATATATAAAATTGTTTCTATCGTCTGTCATATCCGATTACTCTTGTCCAACAGGTGGCGCGATCATTAATTACACTATTATCTCTGCTATGCTTTGTAAAATGGTCTGTTGAAAACAATTATTAATGCTTAACATAAAAGAAATAAACGCGAGATTCCTTTCAATAAGCACACACAACCTGTTCACTTACCTATTTTAGGGAACGGCAATACCGACCGATCAGCGCCATCTACTGACAAGTAGGGGAGTTGCTAGTGTTGCTACTCATGCGCAGGCTGCACGAACCCCAACAGGTCACGCTAATATTTTAGTTTTTTTAGCCTGATCTCATACAAACTCAACAAAAAAATTTAGTATGCTTAAAAACTGCTCCTTAGTTCAAAATGATTTTAAGGTTATGTTATATACATTAACTTGCTGTAACTTTCTGGTTAGTGTGTTTTGGTGAAAAGTTTACCAAGAAAACATACTTATCTCTTATTACCCTTTTCGTCTCCTCTGTACGTTATGAATCACCCTGTATATAGTTGTTCTTTAAGTTGTGTTCGATTAGTTCTGGGTTAGTTCTATTGCATTCAGTTCCGAATTTTTGTATTCAGTTCTATTGGATTGTATCAAGTTTCATGGGATTACCTTTGCGATCTAGCACTTCTGCATGAATAATTTTCCCTACTGAGAGAGGAATTTGCGTACAAAACCTTGGCGCTGATTATTACACACATTTAATTGAGTTAGAAGATTTTTTTGATCGAGTGCTCTACACAATACCCACTAAAAATTCCGGTAGGTGTTGTGGATGTAATCAAATGTAAGGTAATCTGGCGGTGCGATGCGCGATTATACACGGCGGTTGTCGGCTCCGTCAAAGGATGCGATGCCAGAGGACACTCCGCAATGATAATGCTCGCCTCTGACACAGCGAACGTGCCGCACCGCCTTCAAATTACTTGCAGGACATCTGTCAGGTTTGATCGCTCGCGTACAGCGAGCGCAATCTAGCCGGCCGTGCTCGAGGCCGATAAACGACCAAATGGAACGCCTTCCTTTCATGAAGTTTTTACGTACATCTTGCAGCAGCGGAACTTCTCAAATCTCAGCCACATGGGAATGGGAACGTAATATTCATCGTTTAATTTTTTCGACCGTGATTTTCAAAGATTTTGAAAATTTCTTGTCAGATAGGTGTTTGCTTGATTTGAGAAGTCTGTATGATTTTCAAGAAAATTTGCAACTAATATTGATTTTTTCATCTTTTCCATTTCAATTTATTGTTTCGAGTTTCGAGTTTGCAATCCAACCCAATTCAATCAACAAAATTGAATCAATTTATTGTTAACGAATTAGAAAACCAATTAGAAAAACAAATCAACAAAACTACAAAAACAAACCCGGTTTTATATTTTTCTATTATATTTTCTTTTAGATTGAATTCTGTTTCTATTCCTCCAACAAATTATTCCCTTGAACCAGAAATGCTCTTTCCCTTGCAATATTTTGATAATGTGAAGAATTGGTAACTGGTTATTTTCAACGAAAATTGCTAAAGAAATTCTAGAAGAATGTAAAAGAAACGAAGAAATGTGAAAAATTAACAGCTTGATATTTTAACAATATTTTGATAATTTGAAGAATTGGTGGTTTGTTATTTTCAACGAAAATTATTAAAGGAATTCTAAAAGAATGTAAAAGAAAAGAGGAACGAAAATTTGAAAAATTAAAAGCTTCATATTTTGACTGAAAATTTTTAAAGAAATGCTAAAAATATGTAAATAAAAATAGAATTTCGAAAACAAACAAGGAAGAATAAAAAGAAACAAACTATTCAGAGATTGGTTGTCAGTTTAAACCCAAGATATTATCCATTTCTTTGGCAGGTTAGGTTGGGTTTGATGTAATGCGTTAGGTTCACTAGCAAATGAAATAATAAAGCAATAAAATCAAACCAAAAATGTTTTCCTGCATTGTTTTTTTATTATTTTGGGGTTTCATAGTTTTAGAGAATTTTCCAAAAAAAAAACCTGTAAATAAATCTAATATTTTTCATATTTTCTTTTTTCTAACTTTATCTCGATCCACGAAAATTAAATAGGAAATTTCGTTAATTATTTCGAGAATTTTAAAAGGTAAATAAATCTAATATTTTTCTTATTTTCATTTTTCTAACTTTATCTCGATCCACGAAAATTATACAGGAATTTTCGTCAATTATTTCGAGAATTTTAACGTTTAATAATAAACTCGCAACTTTATTGAAAACCACTTAAAATTTTTTGAAAAAAACATGATCAAAATTTTAAAAATAAATTGATTTGAAAATATGCAAGGTACATAAGGATAATTTGAATATGTGAGAGCTGAGCGAAATCCACAAAAAAGGCGGTTCTATTTTCGAACATTTCGAGCAAATTACCGTAGATACTCGCTTAGATTACATAATTTTCATCTATCGATTTTCTATGCACCATTACCAATTATAAACTGCACGCCACTGTACCACAATACCGGAATATGACATAGGAAGGACGTCGTACTGGGCGTTAGATATCACGACGATATTACGGACCAGAGGTATTTTCAACGTTAAAAACGACGTAGCGTAGTTCGTTTTTCTCCCTCGTCTCCACGGCAATAAATATTATTTACAATCACGTTCGAGATTTTAAACGCGCCTCCACGAATGAGTTCTTACCGAACGGATTAAAAATTCCCATCGTGGTACGTACGTCGAGTCCGCGAAAATGTTCTTCACATCTGACCGATTGGATTTTGTTAAAAAATGCATAGTTTTATAAACGCGCTGGTACGTTGGCATCGCGCAAAAGTCTATAATTTCGAGAGAAGTTATTATTTTAAACCACTACGACCACCGCTCGTACTTAATATTATAATGTGTACCGTACCGGTTCTTTTAAAACGGTGTTTTGTGATGACGAGGAATTTTTCCCAATGACTTAATAACGAATATTTAAAGGGAAATCTAATTGATTTTTATGACGAAAAATCGCTTTTCGTAACAAAAACCAATCATTAAAATTTTTTTGATGACTATTTGTTTATTATGTAATTAATTATTAATCAAGTTAAAAAAAAATATTACAATGAAATACAAAATCGCAGCCTTTTAATGCAAAAATATTAACATTTTCGAGATGTAGGTCGGTCCTTGGGAAATCAGTTATTATTAGTAAAAAAAAAAACCTTTCTTTGGCATTTGCTACAAACTAATCAACCTAACATAACTACAATTCACATAGCTCTCCCCACCTCCTCCAGTCTCTTCTTCAACCTTTTCAAGATATCAATGCCTTCCCCTGCTCCTCCCAAACACTTCCTCCATCTCACTCCCATTCCAATGTCCTTTTCCATCTCCGTTCTGCTGCAGTTCCTCCACCAATGCTCCCAATCATCATCGCCTAATCTACAAAACCTGCACTTCCTAAAGTCCTCCCCCATCCAATATTTATTTTTTCTCTTCGTTTCCACACCTGAACCTCGCTAAATTCCTTATTATCAGAATTATTATTGTTATTAAATCTAAGAAAAAATAATTTAATTCGATGACGTCTCTCTAACTTCTTTTGTCTTTGAAATTACGCGATCTTTTTCACAAAGGCCTCTTGCTTGTTTTTCTCAAATTACCTTCTCCATCTTTCACTGTCTCTTGCAAACTTCACCCTCACTTCCTCTGTCGGTCACAAACCCCCACATATTTCGTTCCTTCTCTCACTCACTCTCTCTTTACTTCTTTTTCTCACACATTTCCCAGTATTTTTTCTTCTGTCACAAGATCTCCTTCCCTTTTTTTGTTTTTTTTTTCAAACTCCCAGTTTCCTTCTCCCCTTTTCTCTTTCTCCCCCATCCAGACCAACCCTTCTTTTTTGCTTCTTCTTAAAACATGATTTTTAATTAATAAGAAATAATCTATCCGCCCAGATCCAAACATATACCCAACTCGGCGCAGATCAATACATTTTTGTTTAAAATTCACACTGATGGGAAATTGAAGTGAACTCAACCGAATCCAATCCGCAGCACCGTTCAGTTCAAACTTTTAATATGTAATCAAAGGCAACTTTAATGTGAACCAACCGTAGGAACCCAAGCTAACAATCCAATTAAAACCCATTGAAAACATTATGGTATTTGCTCGCAAAAATCAATTTTTTTTTCAAAATCCAAATTTTGGATTTACTCGATTAGGGAAATCCAAAATTTGGATTTTGTTTTTAGAAATTTTTTTTTAAATTTTGCGAGCAAACACCATGAACCTAACTGTCGATGGTTTTCGTTTTATTTATGTTGATTTATATTGAAATTTGGTTGCGTAGGTTGGGTTCTTTCAGTTGGGTTTATTCTCGATTTTCTAATAATTTGGTAAATTTTGTAATAATTTAAAAAAACGGAGACTCTAATAACTGAAGTCGAACACTGAGTTGAAAACGGACCCAAATTCATTGACGCTAAAGTTCGGTGTTTGGTGAGAAAAGGCAACCCAAAAATTGAATATTTTTTGTCCTATTTATATGAAACATAAACCCAATTTTATTGCATAATTTAATAATAATTTTAACTCCATATAACAAACCCAAACCCAACGTAAATAAACCATCTGTTGGATCACATTTGAGGTTGGGTTGGGTTTGTAATTAAAAACAAATCCTTGATAAATGACTGTAAAAGTATCAGTACAAAAGTTTAGCTTTGATCGCTCACGCGTGAAAGTAAATTGACGTTTAGCTTTTGAAGAAAACAACAAAAAATTAAAACAAAAGTAACAAAATAAAAATCATGAAGCAAAAAAAAAGAAACGAAGCAACGATCAATAACAAAAAATATAAACAGTATTAAAATGGAAAAATGTACAAAATGGCTTTTATTGATTATTTATTTTGGCCATTTAAATTGTATAAATATTAATTTCCTCTCCATGTTTATATACATTACATCAATATGGGTTAATTTTTTTCCATGATTTGGTAGATACGCTTCGATATTCGACATTTTATTTTCATTCTTTCTATTTTGAAAACACATTTAAGGTCTTTTAAAATTTTCTAGAATCTGAGAAGCAACTTGGAACTGGTTGTTTTTCTCCATTCTTTCCTGCCTTGGACATCTCCCATCTCTGTTAGATCTTTTAGTAGTTGTTCTTCCCATCCAGTTCTCGATCTGCTGCCAAACGGTTTCCATTCAGTAATCCTTCTTAGCCTTTTATTCCCTTTCATCCTTTTTACGTGTCCGTACCAGCAACTTTACAGACTTTGAGATTTTATCGTTCTCACTATGTCTTCATCCATTAAAATATCCAGTACTTCCAGATCCTTCTTCACCAACTTTTTTACGTCCATATATTCTTCTTACATTTCCCTTTAATTTTCTCTAGAAAAAAATGTAAAAAATACCTTGAATATAGAGAATCTAGAATTCAATATTTCAGGATGTTTGAAATACAAAATTTTGATGAATTCTTACCAATCTATCGTGACTATCGATTTTGAAACTTTTCCCAGAAATCAATAAACGTCCGTATTCTTGTATCAATATTCATGCGATTTTATAACCGTTTCAATTTCATTTTAGGAGGGCTTTACGGATCCACCTAGTGTGTCATCGATAAGTCGGCTGCTTCGTGGCGGATCAAGGCGTGAAGATCCCGACGGTAAGAAGGATTACTCGATCGACGGAATCCTCGGAGGTACGTGAAATTAAAAAATATATAAAAGTCACATTAAAATTAAAACAAATCAAAATTTACTAAATTCACTTTAAATGGCTTTGAAAAAGATGTTAAAAACCAGCACATAAATGTCATTAAGTGTGAGGAATTTATGCAGGTCGTCAAAATCCGCCGAGATTTTTTTTTTTTTGTAAAGGAAGTGGTGGATGATGTGTGACGCCCGCAGGCACTTACCTAGTCTGTGGTAGACCGCGCGGCCCCCCAAATTATGCCACCATTCATTATAAGGCTTTTATGAGAAAAATGTTTAGAAATGTATTTCTTACAATTCACAATTCACAACCATTAGAATACGTTTTAAAATTTTTCATTTTTCGACGTCAAATAAACATAAAATTACGCGCAAATTTAATACCGTCTTTTATTTCAATTTCCCTTACGTAATAAAATAAATTACGATCTGCGAAGTTCGTTAAAAAATTTCCTGGAATATCGTCTGTTCTAATTTTCATTTGGAAATTGGTTCAAGTTGTTACCTTGGATACAGTTCTCTGAGTTATTTGTAAAATAAAATTTTATTAAAACTTTGAGCACGTTTTAACTTTTAATTTTCACTTTAATATTCCATCATGACAATTCCTTAGCTTTTTATACAACAAATACGTCATGAAAATATAAAAATCGCAGGTGCTTTTCCAAAATAAAATAATATGAAGCGTCAATCAAAATTATTGAAATTCATATTGCCTTTTTTCGGCTATTTATGGATAAATCCATTACGATTTCACAAAATGTTTTAAGTAATATTAGGAAATTTCTTACAGTGGTTTTAGATACGTCGCGTCTCGTCGTTTGGAAATGTCAGCTTTATTACGTAATCTTCACCCTGGCCTCTCCGACATGAAAGGTCCTAATGCCTTTCCGAACATAATCCAGCGTAGGGTGTTTCGAGGATTAGTTACTAATCTCTTCCTGTACAATTAGGTCACTATTCGTTATTTTCCATTAATAATAATAACATATAGCCTTTTGTTTGCATATTTAAATAAAAATTATCAAATATGATGATTTTTTAAGCCAGACTGTGTATGTTACAAGACGGGAAACAACAATTGGAATAAACTCAAAATTCTCAAATCAGTCACAAAAATTATTGAAGACGAACTTGGAAATTATTATTATAGTTTTTTTGTACGATTCCCTTTTAAAAACAAAAATCGTAGCTTCAATAACTGATCGACTTCAACTTTTATTTGCCCCACGTAGTCTTTTTTTAAAAATCAATCAAACTTTTGATCTACAAATTGATGATCGTATAACCAATCCATTTTAGATTTTTTTGTATTTTCTGATCGAACTATGTATTTTTTTGTTTTTTTTTGATGAATATGAATCCAACCTCGACTTTATTTTGAAAATCAAGCCGGTTTAAAATATATTTTTTTTTAATCAAATCAAATCTTGCAAGTAAAGGTTAATATATTCTCCAGAAATTTATTTCTCCGATTCCTCTTGAAAGTGTACATCCCTTGTTTTGAAAAAATTTAAAAATCTAGCAACTCATCTTCTTTGAAGACTTATTTTTTTTTCTTATGAAGCGTAAAATTCAATTCAATATTTTTCATAAAATTGTAGCCATTTTTAGTTAATTTTGACTGTAGTTGGATAATACCTTACACAATTTTTCTTGAACTTCTAATGGAAATTTTGAGTAAAATTGGAACCGAAATAAAACAGAAACGAATTTTTTCCAAGCATACTTTTAGTTAATTTTAAATATTAATGGGTTCGATCTGAAATAACAAAAAAAAACATAAGTTTTCTTAAAATTGTACAATTTTAGGACAAAATTTAGCACAAAATTATATCTAAATTTAGCTCACTTATCGTTGAAATTTAGCCAATTTCAAATCTCGTTTAAAACCCCACCCTAATTGTCAAAACCCCTAACAGCACCCCATCTACACTAGAAAGCGACACAAACCCCTAACGCAGTCAATTAATTTGTTTTCGAAACATTGGATAACTAATTTTTTTTGAATAAAAAATACTCCTTACTTCGTTTCGTTTAGTTTAGATCGGATACAAATATTTTGTAAAATAGACAGTCTCAATTTTTTTCTGAAATTGCGTATTAATTTTAATCTCGAACAGACTCCTAAATCCCAACCAAATTTTTCCAAAAATTGTAGTTTGAATTTGAAACTTGAATGTATGCGAGACTTTGTCATATGCAACATTTTGTTTAAACCTCGAACAACATCTAACCCAATTTTTCAAAAGTCAACTACGTAATGTAAAATAACAAGTTTTCGAAATCAGTACAAATTACATAGAAAGCCCCAATTTTACGAAAAAAAAAATTCATTTATTTAAAAATAATATCTGATTTGATTGATTGATTTTAGGTTAGTTTTTGTTGGAACACAGCCCATTTCTTCGAAAAATCGCAACAAAGGTTGGGTTGGTTTTGAAATCTGAATCAAAATAAAGTTTTTAAGTTGCACTAAGACTTAATATTCAATATTTTCAAACTGCAATAAGCATCATAACTGATAGTTTATCTTTTGAAAAAATCTCTGTATCCTGTAGATTTCTTAGTTTTCACTTTAAACGAAGTTTTGCGCTTTCTTTGAAAATTATTGTATGAAACTTAAGAACTGAATGCTGATTTTTTTAAATCTTTCATAATTTTTTAATCAAGTCACAAAATTAAAAATCAAGCTTTTCCTCTTATCGATGATTCATTCCTTCCAGTCTATTTGAAATTTATAACTCTATTTTTAACTTAATATATTATCAGTTTAAAACTTTTTTTTTCCTTTTAAAAGAGTTTATATTATTTAGAGTGTTTAGATTGCGCATCCTTAAAATTTATGTCGCTAAAAAACATTAGAAATAGTAATGAGTCCATGTTGCCACCATGAGGAATTCCTAATATCGATATAAAGAGAGATTTGGACGAATTACTTCAACTGAAAAATGAATATAATTTTAATGTGAATTTTAAATGATTTTTACCATTTTTTCTTCAAGTTTATAGATCTATATCGTGCAAAAGCAACTTCGACTGAATTCTAATATTGTTCCAGTCTGTTCAATTCTCGTTAAAGACTGGATGGATTTTAGAATATTTAAACTATTTCCATCATATTTGGGACACATTTTCTGCCTTATTTTCGAAAAAAAAGTTGAATATAGAAAAAATTTTCTCAAGATTTTACAGTTCAGAATAAATTTTCCGCGAGATAAATTAAAAAGTCATAAAAATCCAACGACAGAACGCGATTTCAATTTCTAATTCTCCGTATACATTTTTTATGAATATATACTTATATATGTACATAAATTATGTGAAAATGGTGAGTAATAATTATGCATTATAAATATTAAAATACTCGCCCCGTGTCTTAGACAATAAACCATAATAATGTTATTACAATTCATTCCGTTAAAAGCTTCGCTCTTTCTCGCTGGACGTGCAGTAAAAATTATTTCGTAATTACTCACATGAATTGTAACAAATGTTAAATGACTCGAAAATTACAACGAGAGAACTCTCGGGGCATAAACAATAAAAATTTGCAAGCCATTATAACCGAAGAAATGTTTAAAATCTAATCAATGAAATCAAACTAAGGCGGCACCACCGCTTTCAAAGCGAGACTTAATATGTTAATGAGACACATTATTGGGAAACACGTGTGATAGCGATCTCTCTCGCACGATTCCCTGGCGGAATATCGTCCGTCTCGTTCTCGCACGCATCGTCGTTTACTACCAAGCGCGTTCGTTCGAAGTCTCCTTTTCCGATATACTCTATCATTTTTACACCTTCTTTGAAGTCTTTCAACTTGTCGACGTTTCCGTCTTTGTTCGACGCACGTTCGACGCCAGTTTTCTTCTTCGCGCGCAAAGTTATAAAGTTGATGCATCTGTCTCTGTTTCCATATGGACCGATAGGGTATCGCATTTCTCAAAAGAGCCGCCGATTTTAACAATCTGACATTATTGGTTTCAGCTCGAGGTTATGGCTAACTATTTTGATTCTTCATATTGAACGCAGATTGTTAATGGAATGAAATATTTCAAGAGGCACATTTACTTTACGTTGTGTTTTATTGCTTCAATGTTATTAATACATGTACATACACAGGGTGTCACAATAGTTTGAAATTATTGGCATTTAAATTATTTTCCAATAATAAAAAATTTCTTTTAGATAATTTAATTGTGTTGAACGTGATGCACTTTATAATTTTATGTGCGACACTCTATATGTATACAGAGTGTTCAAAGTTATCTGCGCACTATTGCTATCTTCGTTATTTTTGGAGCTACAGAGTCGGTTAAATTAGCAAAGATACAGTGATTTTTCCGCTGATTACAATGCTTCACACAAAAAAAAACAATTGCGCATCACATTTCAGAGCCAACTCAGATAATTAGATTTTTTTTAAATGGAACATCCAGTATATTTATGTAGCAGTCGGTAGAAAATGAAATTTTGCACCAAATCCTCTTATACTACTATATCCCAGAAATGAAAAACAAAAGAGCTACGCCGACATTAATACAGGTCACCGCACATGTGATAACTTTGTTAGTAGAGAAGCTACAGTGTTGGTCAATACATCAAAACTGTGTAGTTTTTTCTACTGATTACAATGGCGTACTCAAAAAAACAGTTGCGAGTCGCATTTTCGAACTAACAACAAAAATTTTGTATTTAAGTTTTTATCAATTAAAATATACAGGATGTCTCATACAAATTTTTTGTTGTTAGTTCGAAAATGTTCGCAACTGTTTTTTTGAGTACGCCATTGTAATCAGTAGAAAAAACTACACATTTTTGATGTATTG
>JAFFZR010000037.1:0-16727 GCA_018397195.1 Lethrus apterus
TGCATAAAAAATATTCTGAGAAAAATCGAGCTGAACATTATTATTACCATTATTATCATGGTATCTTCATTATGCAATGGTTTTAAGATAAAAACGAAAGGTGCTTCAACAAGAAAGTTACGTACCGTTAATGATCTGAATTATTTGTTATTTAGGATAATATCAACATTAAATTTTCAGAATTTTTTTAATGCAACCTTATGATTTTTTTGTACGGTCATAAAGGGTAGACAAATCACTATCGGATTCCACTAAAAAGAAATGTATGTTGTCATTTAATTTTTTTGTGATGACGTCATAACTACAAAACAAATGAAAATCGGAAGGTGAATTGCACGTATTAATGTGTATTTTTGAAATCAAAAATCGACCTGTTTCAGCGTTTTTTAAAAAACCGGTTGAGTTCGTTTTTATTTTAAATATTCCTTACTTTTTGTCCTCACTGTATAATTATCGTCAATGGTAATTCCTGTTTACTTGGAATGACAAGCTCCAAAGTCAAAATATTGGAAGAGAGCCGGCGCGAGGCGGGTTCAACGCCTTTTCCAGAACCCGGCCACGCGCACAAGGCCCGGCGGTCACGAAAGCTCGTTTTACAGGCAACTATGTATAAATATTTTTTTGTCCCGGAATTTTGTCCTGGTTTTTTTATGGAAGCATAAAACCTAATATTTCCTAACCTAATTCACTTTTTAGTATGCGTTCTACATCAAATCTTCATTATAGAATAAGCGTATATTTCTTAATTGGTTTTTTCTTTCCATCATTAAAAATTCTTTTCGTTTCTCCCTTCATCCTGCCACTCTTGGAATTCCCAATGACCTCTTTTTTTCGACTGAATTTTATTGAACTTATTGAATACCAGACACAAAATATTCAAAAAAAAAAAAAAAAAAAAAAAAAAAAAATTAAATAAAATATTCGATATTAAAAAGAACGAGGAAAACAACATCTGGACAATCGTCGATTGAATAAATCAAAATTGCAATCTCAAGCTTATAAATGTCAGAATCGACGTCGTAAAATCAAAAGTCTTGTGCGAAAGTAATGATAAAAGTTTGAATACGCAAATCTTTACAAAACACAATATTTCTGTTCGACGTAACTAACACATCACATTTCGTTTTATTTTCGTGCGGGAACGTGGAAGACGTACGTGATCGATTTGATTGCGGTTTGCGAGTTCGACGCCGAGAACCGTGAAAGTGGCTTTTGAAATTCGCATCTGGAACGCCGCGCGGCGGGCGGGCGTCAGCTGTCTGGAAAAGAGCAGTTTGTCTACATGATTCTTTGGGATAACCGCCGAAAGCGAACAGGAGTTATTCCAAAATTGTTGTCTTTTCCCAACGGTTCGACCCACGCATTTCCATTAAATTCGCGTTTTCGCCCGACAAGTTTATATTTATGTTTTTTTTATATAAAGAATCGCGTACATTTTTATGAATTCCCTTGTCGTTTTATTTTTTAATAGATCATTTTTATTTTTCGTATAAATTTTATTTTCCAATTTTTTTGTAGTATTCGTGTAAATAAACTACTGTATTGTTTATTTATGTTATTAAATAATAAATTATCACAATCCATTTTTTAATAAATTTTTGCATTTTTACTTCTCCTGACCGTAAAGAATGGCTCTACGAGTAGCTAAGCATAGCTCTCTAGATCGTACATAACACCAGGCAATCGAATCCTTCATTAAGTTAAGAAGTTTTCCCTACGCAGTTTCCTACGGAATTTAGCACAATTAAATGAGCACAATTATTTCAGGAGTAGAATTGTGTATTATTAGTTTATGTTATTAATTTTTAATTCGCCTTGATTGAGATTTTATGGATTGGAAACATTAAGGATTAAATTTTTTTCAAAATTTATTCTACTAATTTTTATAAATCTACAACTTTGATAAGTTATTGGAACAGCGCAAAAGAGACATGAGGAAAGTTGCTTTAAAAGCATCATTAAAAATTTATTAAGAAACATTTCCAAACTGTAAACAAATAGAAAAATTCTGTAATAGTTGGAAGTTGGATAGGAACCCGAATAGGAATACGATCGTTTATGAAAATTTCATGTAAGCCGATAGAGCGCTTTTCTTCTCCTCCAGTCTGCTAGTTCGTTCGATTGTATCATGGGAAATCACTTGAAACACAGAATGTTCTTCTTGATTAGAGCTATCAACGTTTTTCTTTTAGGAAAGGTTGGATTTCAAGTTTCGTTTGTTGGGTTTGTTTCCAACTTATTGTCGAACCCAGGGCTGAATAAAACTCAACATAACCAAACCCATTAAAATTCACTTACTTCGTTTAAAGTCAAATGCGCTAAAATAAATATTTTTTACGCAACTCTAGGTTCGAGAGTTGATAGTAAATTATTTTACTAAAGATCTAATCAAACTAGATTTGCTGGTATAAATCAGTTTTATCATTTTCCAACCCAAGATTTAGAAACATGCTCCATTTTTCTCCATTAATTTGAGATCTGATGCTCAGGTCAAAAATGTTCACTACGTGGAATAAGACTCAATTCATCCTGTTCTTACTTTACTTAAGAAAAACAATAAAAAGCTAGAGCTCATTGAGCAAAATAGATTGTGTTTTTCAGAGTGAATATGGTAGTAAGCAGTTGATTTGCATTGCTGAATATTTAATAAGGTAACACAAGATTTTTATATAATTCAGGAAGATTAATTTGGCTTGGATTGAATTAGATAGGATTCGTTTTTAAAGAGTTGCTGTTCGGATTATGCAATTAAACGATTTTTCCATCTTTTATTGAAAATTTGTATTAACACAATCCAGGTGAACAGAAACGATCAATGACATCGACTTAACATCACTCACATATTCGGTCGACTGTAGCAACCTACATACAATTTTAGGTGCGCGATTTACGTAAACAAGGTCGGCGCGCCTACGCGTCCGACGAGTTCGCAAATGTTTGTATGAAATTTTAATAAGCAAAATCTACAAAGTGCTTTTTGCTCAAGTATTAATGGATGTTCCCATTTATGTGAAACATAATCTATGAACCTACGACTCGTTTATTTGCGACACCCATAATGCGTGTACAATGGAGGACATAGTTATCATTTCTACCGCATTGATTTTTAAAGCATGCATTGAAATGAACGAATGAATTTGTTTTTTCTGGATAGTATTCGTGCAAATGGGGTCTTTGTGTTTTTATTAGTAGTTCTTCTACAAAATGCTTTAAAAACTTCAGTAATTTATTGATAAAATTCGTTTTTAACAAGTTGTTTCATTAGTTTTTTTTTTAACACATAGGATGGACAGTTCAGGGCATGTAAGTTATGTGTGCGTTTTATTGAAAATATTTTAAAATTATTGATGCTTTTATCCACAATCTACAAAAAAAAAATCGATAAAAAAATATATTTTCTGAACGAAGCCAACATATATCGAGCAACGATTTTAAATTAAAACGAACTTCTTTGAAGTAGTAAGCTATGTGTATGTACGATGCTGTCGTGTCGGTACAAATTGGTTCATGGACTTACGACAAAAATCAACACTTCGTTCTAAACATACCCGTGTCATTTTATTTTGTAATTTGTTCGTGACGTTCACTTGAATTGGTTTTAAATATTGATGCTGTCTGCCCCCATTGATCGGGATGCTTAAGTGCAAATTGGAAAAACATCGCTGTACTTAGATGAATGAAAAATAGAAAATTCACATAAAATAAATAATTTGTTAACTATTTTTAAATTTTGGAAAAATTACATTGAGCGTTAAGAACAACATTAATTTTTTATTTTCATTTTGAGTAATTGCAATCGTTAAATTTTGATATTATTTTATACAAAATTTACTTCATTACGTTCGAATCAGGTTGTTCTAAACATTGTTCAATTTTTAAATTGCCCGCACGTTTTTATTTATTTTTTCCTATAGACTGATTAAAAATATTAAAACATATAACCATTATATCACAATTTGTACTAACAGTTTATGAACTGATTTGGATAAGATTGCTTTGTATTATTAAAGTTTAAACTTACGAAAACCGCGTAGGTAAAGCCATTTCCACGATGAATACCGCGCTATTAATTTGCATAGGATTTTAGATTAACATTCCTTTCCAGCGTTCCGCGGGATACATTTCCTCTCTAAACTATGTTTGAAATTCGGCGTTTCTCCTTCACCTTCATTTTCTTATTTAGGTACGAATCGGTACGAATCGAATATTTTGTTTCACATGCCGAATCCCTTGAGCTTTGTCTAACTTTCGGGGCGCAGAGGGCAAGATTATACGCAGTTGCTGCTTTTATGTACCAATTGAACTAACTCCGTTGGATTATTTACTTGATCCAGTTGTAATCTGTGTCGATTTGAGTTTAATTTTGAGATTACATTTTCGTCGTAATTACTAGATATGGATTTGAACTTATGTAATTATAGTTTGGGTTTTAAGAATTCTAACAATTCTACAGAGAGCTTTGTTCGTTTCTTGTTGATTTATTTAAGATTTTTTTAAATTTGTTTCCTTATTTCCTTACCTTACAGAGAGTTTTGGTCGCTTCTTGTTGAATTTATTTAAGATTCTTTTTAATTTATTTCCTCGATATTTTTTCATCTCATAGTTTCAATTTTTTCGATTATTTTATCATCGTTTATGAACTTTGTCCTTTTAAAATCCATTATTTCTACATATTATAGGGACATGATATCCTCTGTTCTTTAACTACAACTTTAACTTGTCCGATGAAACATAACCCAGTATTTATTCGCTTTGTTACTACTTTACATATATGTATAAAAAATTTTATAAAATAAAATGTGTGGATCCAAAGTTGAAATTATATGAATTTTATAATATACTTCTGATAGAAGTTAAATCGTTTAGGTTAGATTGGAGTCGAATTATTTTTTATTCGTAAGCAATCAGTAAAAAACGTGAAATGTAATAAAAATATATTTATTACGACACATTAACATATAAAAAAATATAAAAATTTCTTTTGATATTTCTTTCAAGTAATAAATATATTTTTATTATATTTCACGTTTACTACTGATTGATAAATACAAAAATTGCAAAATCGTCACAAATATAAATAATAAAATTTGTTACACGTATTTTTGTTTACTTAATTTTACGTCATATGTTGGTTCTTTCGGTATAGTTTGTTGGACGCTGTTCCACTAAGAAATTATGAAAAACTGAAAAAGATCTTTGATAGAATTTAAAATCTAATATTAAGTTGTGTTATTGAATTAAGTTTTTTTTTTTTTTTTTAATTACTGAAATTCCAACTAGCACATATTTTATTACATTCGATGCAAACGTTAAAATACTAAAATATAATGTTTTCTCTGCGCAGTTTTTCATTTTGTTCTGTTTCATCCGTCGGCCTCGTTGGCTCGCAGCATAATTGCGTCTGCAGAAAGCAACGTAAAATTGATTTATTGTTTTAGTTTAAGCGTTATCGACTTGTAAAATGAATTTATCTTGAAAAATAGTTAAACTGTCACACTACGGTGGCGATAAATTTAAGCGATTGCTTCGGTCTAAGTAAACTTGGCAAGAATACAACTAGTGCATCTTGGCTTGTCTGTACACAAAATTACTGTAAGTTGAACTACTTTGCTGATTGGAGATACCGAGTTGTGCTAAGTTAAATTGAAACCCCTTGTCGGCGTCGTGGTCGAGAATGTGGGATTTATGGAGAAATCCATCAAAATGTTGTACACAAAATTAATTAATGAAACAAATTTTATTTAAACATTTCCTTGGACTAAATAAATGTAGGATCAGCACACTATCATCGTCCGATAAGCCGATGCTAGATGAATGAATCTTATTTGTGGGAAGACACAGCTACAAATATTTTATATTTTAGTATATACGGCGTGTCCCCGAAAGGTCTGTACAAAATAATAACACATATTCCTGAGGCCAAAATAGGACGTATATTACAATTTAAATATTAAATTTAAAATATTTTCTTTACTTTTTAAATTTATTGACCTCCCCCCATCAACAGCACTTTTTAATTTACTCCTATAAGAAATACTCAGGGAGACGGGAATAAGAACTCAGGGGACAATTTACAACAGTAGAAATCAAACAAAGAAACGGTAAGCCATGGGCCTCTAGGGCCTGTTGCGCTGTTTAATTTCATTAATTTTACAATTCTGTATGACAATAAATTCGTAGATATAGCAGCTAATCTATTATAAAAAATAAAATTTTAAGACGTATTTGTTTTATTTATTATCGTCATAAATATTTGAGGAAACCGTAGCCATTCATCTGTTTTATTTTCATGAAGAACACTTAAAAAAAATCTCCCCTCAAATTCAAGTTGAAACAATTCAAAATTTCTTAAAAACTCAATTATAAAACTTTATAAAGTTACTTCAGACTTCAAACGTTCAAACGTCTCATAAAATTATGCGATGTTTCGTGCTTTTTTTTTTTTTGATAAATGTGTTCACACCCTCCGAGTTCGAGCGACGTAGTGCCTGCGGTTATCCGCCGTCGTCGTCTTTCTTCGAAAGGAACATAATCCATAAACTTTTCCCGATAGTTTGATTTCACAGATACACATACGAACACATTTGTCAGTGTTTCCTGCCGTGTTGTGCAGGTGACAGATGGTCTTAAGGTCAACCGTCACATAAATCAACATCACTTCAATTCTATTTATCATGTCGATTTCAACGCAACGCGACGACGCGACGCGTCAATCAAATTTACACGTGACGTTTGGATTTTAACGATGAAAGAATTCCTTGGCTAATGTTTAATTTATAGGCTGCGTGAATGATCAAAAATAAATGAGATTTATATTCTTTTAACTGAAAATACAATTTTTCATTGCCGGAGTTGTAAAACATATTTCAAACGGATTGTGGAAGCAAACGTAAATAAATGAATAAACAGTATTTCAACCTTTGCAATGTAATACTTCAAACCTCTGTCTCACTTCAAAACCTCTGTTTCAAATATAAGCGAAGTCCTTTATCATGATCTGAATTTTAATGACAAAATATGAGCTAATTAAAAAGCTCTGCGAAACCAACTAGCTCATTTAAATTTAACGAGTACTCTCACGCCTTTACTTAAAACCTGACACACCGCCTATATTCACAGGTAAAGTCGCTAATTAAGGCTTATAAATTCCGATCGTTGTTTACCATTAATTAAAGGCGTTGTACAGGCAACTCAAAGCATCATACGGTGTAGTTTTATTTATTTATTTCGCTTTTAAAGTGAGACTTATTTTCCGAACGAATGCATGTTATTCACGTTTGTGAATGCGAGTTTGTGTCATGTTTGCGCCTCGCCTGCCTGACTGCATATTCCATATTCCTTGGATAATGCATTAGGATGTCAACACTTGGGTTTTTCTGGGTCAAGATCGATTATACGAGCTTCGACGAAACTGATGCCTTAACACGTCCGTAGTTTACTTAGTATCGTTTACACGTTTATAAATATTATAGAATGAAATAAAAATAGTATGCTATTTTCAGAGCATTAAAATGGGATAAAATGAACTGTATTGAACTATGGAAGCTTTAAACCTGTTTACAAAATATTAAACAAAAAAAAAATTATATGAAGCCATCATGAACAGTGATAATAGATGAAACATAAATAAGAGATGTCGCTAGCTTTTTTATTGTTTTCTTTTATTTTTTGTTGATTTAAATATTTTTATACAGAAATTATACTTAAATTTCAAATAATTTTACTTTATGCCTTGATCAACAAGGCTATTAATAACACATTTTTTATTTAATAATTAATTTGTCTGTTGCTATTGCTTTCTTTGCAGAAGTAATTACTTAAGATAACTTAAAAATTCGACTAGTACTTCACAGAAAAAAAATCACAACTTGAGCTTGTGTTTTTTTTTATATTTTTTAATGTTTTCTTTTCTTCATTTTTCATTTTATGTATTGTTTAGAATTAAACATACAAAAGGGCGAGTATCATAATTATCCCCTTAATAAATGTCATTTTTGTTAACGATTTCCATTAAAAAATATTTATACAACATGCAAAGCACACCCCGACTAAATATATGACATACTATTAGAACCCTTATCAGTAACGGTGCAGAACATTAACTTTGTCACCCCCATCAATATGTTGTAAATATCGGATGGATTTTAATACAATTATGTTCGAAATACAATGGCAATAATTGCGCTATGCGTTTGCGACACACGCGTATCGAAATCGAACTAAAGTTAACATAATCCCATTAATTGTGACGAGTTTTGTCATAATTGTGATTAATTATTATAATTGGTAATTATTACGCGCGTCTATATTAGAATGAAGCACTAAACTAAATTAATTGCTAAACTGGCTAAATGATTATTTAAACAAATAAACGATTTTTTTCGTGTATGACATTTCTAGTTTGTTTACATAGGTATTTTCTTTTGATTTTTATGTACTTACATTATCTTTAGAGGAAGCAAAATTTGTATATATTTATGTTATAATCTGATGAGTGTAAATTGTCGAATAAGAAAAAAATTTACGAAGAAAATTGTGTTTTGTTTGCCAACAATGCAAAGTTAAAACAATTTACAATTTAACACAAATTTTATGACCGAAATAAATGTATTCATGTCAAAGGAGACGCGTGTTTTTATCGCTCTGTATTTTGAAAGATATTCGCTTTTATTATGTGTGTAAGAAGCTCGAAGCGTCCACCAGTTGACTATAGAATATGCAAGTTTCTCCGGAAATTGCGTTCTCGTCCCTTTTGGCATCATTTTGTCCGTTTTGTATACTGAAGTTTTTTTTCCTCGTTTTTGTCAGACATTCGCTACAAATATGGCCACAAGTAAGTTTAACGTCAGTATTAAGGAGAGATCTGTTACTACATAATATTTTTAAATTTGAATAGGCTTTTCTAACATGTTTCAAATATTTTGATTACATCTTAAAGCAAGTAGGCAATCAGGCCAAGATTATGTGACTGATTACATACTATAATTTCAATTGGAACTTCCTTAACCTCAATCCTTAATACGTGATTAATGGTGTTAATGCCTTAATTAGAATAGTTCAAAAGTATTAATGCAGTTAATTAATTTGTTATCAGCTGCAGCAAGTAGTTCAGTTCTGATGTTTATTTATATTAACCCGTTTTTTGCTGTGTATTTTTAAAGATATTTCCACGTATCACTAATCCTTGCAGTGTATGTTGGAAAAGGCCATCTACAAGAATGGTGACTGCAATCAATTCCTTCCTTCAATCTTGATAAGTTCTTCCAAACTCAGACAAGTGGTGACACAAAATTACTATTACAATCTTTAATTCTCTTTATTAATTTTTTTTGGGTAGACTACTAATTAGTAGTATTATTGCAGTATTTTAGGATTTAATATCTCATTGTTTTATTTCTTAAATTTATTTTAAACTTTTATTTATTTTTATTACGATTTTACATTTTGCATCTGACAGTGCATACACTGCGATTTCACATTTCAAATCATTATTTTTAAAATCGTGCTGCGTCATGAGCTTTATAATGGGAGGGTTGTAAAGTCGACACAAATATGCTTACCTAGAGCATTTCACGGCGATCGGCCGCATACAAAAACTAACTTCGCATTTCGCATGCAGTAAGTCGAGCTTTTTCACCTTTTAAAGCCACACGATAACTGGCTGCTGATCGTCGGCATAATCGAACGAACCGGCGAACAAACATAAACTCCGTTTTATCTCCTTTTCATATTCGGAATTTCCGAACTTGTCGACGTAGTTGTGGAAGAAAATCGTCTCCCATAACCGATTCAATGTGAATTTTTTCCTCGCCAGCGACAATTTTAATATTCATCGCGTCCGAAAGATAAAATATTTTTGTAACATAAAATTTAACGTTTTATTTGCTATTTGTTTGCGCGGCACGAAATTACGAAAATAAAATATAAAACACGTTAAAAACGCCGAATGCAGCAATTTCACTGTATATTTTAAAATTCAACAAATTTACTGTTGACATTTATGTACGAAATAAAAAGGCTCTGAGAAAATTTTATAAATTTTCAATGTGAGTTAAACCTTCGCGGAAACTGCCAATGATTAGTAAACAAATTTATTTACCGCTTGCAACCTAATTAAACATGAAATTTAATACGAATTAGCTAATGCACACAACAACAACAACAGTACTCTGAAATTTATACAGACATTTTTCCTTTCAAATACAGGAATTGAATAATCTATGGTCATGAAGAATTAATATGACAAAAGGAATAAAATAGAAAATTGTTTTGAAAAATAACCATTAAAAATAACTAACCTGAAATAACCTGAAAAAAAATAACCTGAGACAAATATAACCTGAAACAATTTGCTCATTTTTCAAAATATTTGAACTATTATATTATGGGACATATTCGATGTGAAACATGTGATGTTGCTTGGAACATTTTTAAAGATCAAAGCCAACGGTGGGCAACCCCCGGCCCGCGGGCCGTAGCTCGTTTCTATCCGGCCCGCGAGATCTTTAAAGGAAATTATAAATAAATATTTTTTGTTGTAATTCTTCTAGTTTGAATTGAATATAAACACATAGCAACATGTATGTTCATAATTTAGTACTAACTTTTTTTATTTATTTCATATTTGTAGACTAAAAAATTATAGGTCACAAGATGGTGTAAATTAACTACGGCCCGCGGAAAAAACGTAAAATTTATTTTGGCCCATGTTATAAAAAAGATTGCCCAACCCTGATCTTAAAGTTTGAAAACACTGATTAATTGGATATTGGACGATAACTACCGATGTATTACTTTTTTTATAACGGGAACTACTTTTGGTACGGTTGCCAACACTCCCGGATTTTGCTCGGATTTTCCCGGATTTGCCCGGAGTTTCCCGGATTTTGCCCGGAATTTTCCAGACTTTGTCCGGCGTTTCCTGGACTTTGCCCGGAGTTTCCCTGACTTTGCACGGAGGTTCCTGGACTTTGCCAGGAGTTCCCCAGGATTTTACCAGGAGTTTTCCGGATTTACCCGGATTATTCGGGATTGCCTGGAGCAACGATGGGCAACCCCAATGAAATATTTTTCATTGTAATTCTTTTAGTTTGAATTGATTATAAACGCACATAGCAACATGTATGTTCATAATTTAGTACTAATTTTAACACTTTTTTTATTTATTTTATATTTGCACACTAAAAAATTATAGGTCACAAGAAGGTGTCAATTAACTACTACGGCCCGCGGAAAAAAACGTAAAATTTATTCTGGCCCATGTTATAAAAAAGGTCGCCCACCCCTGATCAAAGCAATAAATACACAACCTGAATCTCATTAAAATAGTGAATTAAAACCCGAACTATTTATTTCGATGAAATTCAAAGAAAAGCTTTTCGCAATTTATTTTGCGAATTTATCTATTAATTTCTCGTTCTTTGCGCTCATAAAGCGACACACAAATAACGAAATTAATGAGCCGCAATGCTCGCAGATACGTCACGGGAGCTTTATCTCGGATTCGCGCTGGAAATAATTCTCGCCCTCGTGGGTCAAAATTAAATTAATAAATATTCATTTATGCTGATTGTGTCTGGCGTTCGAGAAGAGAAAAAATTGGACACCGTTTTAAACCACCAGATAAACAAAGCAGACGGCTAAAAAACGTTTTTAAAATGTCCGTTATTAAGCGAGAAATAAAGTGGATCGTCTTATCTAGTGCATTAGTAATTGTAACGGGAAATTGCACTTATCGTCGATCCCACTGTCTAAAATTGCAGTAAATTGATTACTTCTGTTCTTGAAAACGTTTCAACTTCAAGTTGAACGGAGAGATTCGTGCCTTGAAAATGACGAAAAATCCACCACACTGACTGCGGTTCGTTGGGCTTACGAGTCGCATTCCTGAAATGTCTGCGTCTCTCTCTCCCATACATGGTTTACGTTGCGTTCTGAAAGGATACATTCGTGACTGTGACTGACGGAAGCGGAAAGAAATAGTTGCTGACGCAAATTTATCGTTAGTACGTAACCCACCCTGTTTGTTAGAACATGTTCTGGCATATTTTGGTTTTGTTTCTGACGTTGAATTAATGGTTTAAGTTCACTGTTTGCTGGGATCGTTTTCGTTATTGTCCTGAGGAATAAATCACGAGGCGAATTGCATTTTAAGTTTTTAAATTGACTTAACGGTTACAAAAAATATGCTTGACGTCAAAGAACAATTAGAAGCAATTTATGTTTTAAAATTACGAACAGTTCAAATGGAATTAGCTTTAAGTACCTCGCAAATTAATTAAAGAGAATTACAAACGTAACACGACCACGTATCGACCCTACAATTGCAATTCAATTTCCATAATTACTTACTCTTCTACACAAAATAGATACCTATAAATGTTTCCGTGTTAATGACATATTGTTTACTTCACCGAATGATTAATAACAAACGTAAAATAATAGTCACTTATTCAAATAATGATCAATATTTCGTGGCGGGAATTACCGTCTTTTGCGAACGTTGATGATATATGGGACCAATTTATATCGAAAAAAAGGTCGCGCAGTTCCACTTCACGAAGAAAAATTGCAAGTTTTTATCTTGGAACGATTTGTTACATAAGTTTGATTCCATTTCGCCTTTTTTTTTTCGTCATCGATAACCGCATCCTGCATAACTTTTTCCATCATATTTTAAATTGCGCCCTCGCGAAAAAGTCGTTAGCCGTCGATCCGTATCGAACGTAATTTAAATCGGCCGCGGTACGTTTATTCAGAGAAATTCTATGAGGAAAAATGTCATCGCGGGGTTGGATCTGACGTATTATATGCGATACATAATTTACGGAGAATCGATGGACGAAGGTCAGCTCGCAGTCTATGGCGAACGGGAAACTATTGGAATAGTTCAAAATAATTACTGATCGTGTGGGAAGCCCTATATGCGAATTCTGTTCTATATATATTGTGCACGAACTAGTATTGATTTACCAATAGACTGGATTAAATTTATATGTTTGAAAGTTTGTAACCTCAGCGAAGATAAATATGTTTGATTTTTATTTCTTATCCGACACCCTATTAGGTTATGAAGGATTGGAGAAGAAGAAGATTTTCAATTTTTAATTTTGTATGGTACTTGAGTTTCATGCAACAAATTTTGTTTGTTAAGATTTTGTCTTTGTATTTGCATATTTAAGTTTTTTTTTCTCTTTCTTAAAATGGTTTTATTATTTAATTTAGGTAATAACTTTAGCTACTACATCCACATAATAAACGTAATTTCCACAAAACTTTACCATTCTTATTCACGCCCTTTTACCCAGTCACCTTTTAGCCTTAACCATTATTTTAACCCTCTATCACCTTTCCTTGCTTTACGTATTCACCCCTATCTGTTAAATCCTTTCATCGTTCCGCTTTATACTTACGGCAATTATTCATCCTCCTTTCTCCATCACATGTTTTCTTTGTTCCGTATTTCTTTAGTATGTGTTTCTTATCTTTTCCTCATATGGATTTTTTTCCATTTTCCTCATTTTTTCCAAATATTCAAACTCCTTTTGTAACATTCATGTTGCCTCAGACTTCAGTGTTATTTTCCATCAACTACTTTCTCGCGTCTTTCTTAATCTTTTTTATGTTTGTGTCAATTTTCGCCTTAGAATATCTTTATTTTGGGGGTTGAAAATCGAAATTGCAGTTTTAGGAGCGAGCTCCTTTAAACAAATATCTATAACAAACCCAATTACAGAATCTTTAGTTTGAGATCACGACCAACTTACAGTTGTTAGAAACCTATTCTAGCATACTCCGCAGGGATTAGGGAAATGTAGAAAACCTAATCAGAATAATCGGTCGGAAGGCCAAATGAATCAAAGTTAGAAACATTGTAAACTTCATCTATGAAATAAAATTCCAATGTCCGTGAACCTTAGACCTTCAGATTACAGACCTACTGGCCAAGGCACTAGTCAGGGGTTCTTAACCTGTTTTGTTCCATGGACCTCTTTGCGAGTTAGGTGAAGATCACTTCTCAAAATAATGTATTTAAATGCATAAAATTACGAAGGAAATCAAATCAAATCAAAATGCAGTTAACAACAAAATAAATAAAAAAACTTATGTTAATAATGTCCTTCTTTCTTAATACTAACAATTAATTGTGACGATATTAAGATATTAAAATATTGCTGTTTCTATTGATGACCACAGACAAAAAAAATAACAGTAATTTAAAGCACACATAAGTGAAGGCAATGCAAGATTTAATTTAGAGGTAGGAAGTATAAAGATGATTTTTTCCCAACAATCATCCCACGAATGAAATAATATAATAAATATGAATTCATGAACGATTGTAAAATTATTTGTTTCCCCAAAATATATATATTTTTTTTTAATTCAACATACCTACCCTGGACAAGGAATAAATAGTAACACCTTAAGAAATTCTGGAAGAATTAACATATGAAACTGGAAAGAGGGCACCAAGGAAAATTGCATGGAAAAGAATAATTAAGCTGTGCTAAGAAGGCTCACAGCATAATAAAAATAGTTAAAAATACATTTATTACAAAGAGAAATAGTTATGAAAATTACAAAAAAATAAATTAAACATAAACGAAAATTGATTACCACAAAATGTATAAAAATTGTGCATTATTATTATTATTATTATTATTAAAAATTAAAACAGTTTGGTTTTCTAATATCGAATATCACATTCTAACCAATCACAAAACTTCACTCTGAAACATCAACAGAATATGCAAAAGCCGCACCGATTGAAAGTAAAAACCCAAAAAATACCCCCCCCCTCCCACAATGCCGGTTTGCCATTGCCTACATCCAATTATAATCTACGCAACAAAATCGCTCGTTAAATGTCGGAAAAATGAGCAAAAAACATCCCCTAAACAAGAATTTTAAAAACCAGACCAAAAGCAATTTAAAACCTTCAACATTTTTTCTGCTGACGTTCTATCTTTCAACGACGTGTTTTTATTGGATATACACGATCATTCTGAAATAAGTACATATATTTTAACAGGTGATAGCTGACAATAGCCCCGAAACATGCAAAAATTATGGTCCTATGTTGAAGGTGTGCAAGAAAAAAATATTTTAAGTTTTGAGTAAAACATGACAATAACGTCGAATTATCATCAATAAAGGTTGTCTTGCAACATTTCATGTTATTTCCGCCAAAGTACAAAACACGACACATATTGAAATGGAGACAGGACCGTACTTAGAACCGAATGCACATATAAAAAAATGAAGATAGGATCGTCGTTTTTGAGGATTTGGGTTTGGGTTAAGGTCAGCTATCACCTATTAAAAAATCTGTACTTATTTCAGAATGACCCTGTATAAATACGTCCAATCACATTAAGGTAAATAATATTCACGTTAAAATGTGGGAAGAACGCCCAATTTAAAAGTGAGATATTTTTTTGCAATCCGTTTATAAATAACAAATGTGATTGGGTTTGTCACTCACTCAATCAGTATTACAAGAATTATTTCTCTTACGTCGTAGTTTTCCTTTTATTAAAATGGAAGTTTATACAGTGACCGGCAGAAATGTTGCAACACATGGGAAATTTTTTTATTATTGAAATATGGTAAAATTCGTATGGCGGGTAATTGAAAAAATATGCTACTAATCTGCAAAAAGTGAGGTTAGATGACATGATATCACAAAAAGTTATTTGAAAAAGTTGCTTAGAATTCAATATGTGCAAATTTTTGTAAACATATTAAAAAAAAATTAAAAACCACAATTTTATCAATTTTTTTTAAATTAAATTACATACTCCTTTTTTTGGGTTTTAGCAGCTCAACAGAAGTAAACTCTGAATTTGGCTGAGTTAAAAGTAAAAATTAGGTTTTCAGTATGATAGTTGCTGTTGAAAGGGACTGTACAAAATACTAATAAATAAATTTTAAATTGTTTGTATGCTTAAGAAGCATCTGTATTTTTAGTTGCTCCTGTCTATTGCTTATTATTTAGTAGAAAATTTTTATTACTACTTTATACAGTCCCTTGCAACAGCAACTATCATACTGAAAACCTAATTTTTACTTTTAACTCTGTTAGTTAGGTATGCAAGAATCGACAAAATTGTTTGATTATCAACCAAATTCAGACAGTTGAGCTCATAAAACCCAAAAAAAGGAGTATGTAATTTAATTTTAAAAAAATTGACAAAATTTTGATTTTTAATTTTTTTTTCATGTTTACAAAAATTGCACATAACCTCAGAATTGAATTCTAGGCACTTTTTCAAATAACTTTTTGGGATATCATGTCATCTAACCTCACTTTTTGCAAATTATTAACATATTTTTTTCAATTACCCGCCATACTGGTGGTCCGTGACATGAGTCAAAACGAATTTTTGTGTTTGTGGACATGCACAACCTATCCCCCAAGACGAATTTTACCATATTTCAATAATAAAAAAAATTCCCATATGTTGCAACATTTCTGCCGGTCACTGTATACAACAAAAAGTAGTGGTTTATAATTCAAATTTAATAATAATATAAATAATGATATACACTACTCCAAGGAATTAACGCACCACCAAAAAATAACCAAATTTTTAAAGTTAATTTGTGCCTAGACCATGTGTCCGATTTCAATGATTTTTTTTTATATGATAGGTTTTTTATTCAAAAATGTGAATGTACTATCGTTTTGTCAAAAAAATTATTTTTTTATGAATACAGTGTGT
>JAFFZR010000038.1:0-16419 GCA_018397195.1 Lethrus apterus
AGAAAGCAAATAAAGTGTACTATGCAGTGAACAAGGGGTTTATCAGTAAGAAAGAGATAACACAACAAACAAAAATTAGTGTTTTCAAGGCAATATATCGACCAGTACTCACATATGGTTGCGAATCTTGGGTACTCACACGACAGGACAAAAGTAGAATACAGGCAGCTCAAATGAAGTATGTATCTATCGTGTGAAAGGGGTCACCAGAAGAGACCGAATTAGAAACGAACAGATACGGAACGAGTTGAAGATCGAGTCAATAGAAAATTTTATTGAGAGAAGGCAATTAGGATGGTGGGGACATTTACAGAGGATGAGTAATAATGTTCCGCTAAAAAAAATATGGGAAACTAAAGTGCAGAAAAAGAGGAGAAGAGGCAGGCCAAAAGAAAGTTGGAACGACGCTTTGGGAAAAATTCTGATCAGGAAGGGAAAGATGCAAAGCAATTGGCGCAGAATAGAAAGGACTGGAAAAAGTTTGTGAATAGTTTAGGTTAAGTAGCATATGTTAGTTTTAGATAGATATTCCTAAAATATGTTAGTATTTGTATATCCCTACACCCATTAGGGTAGAAGGGAATTCGACTATATATATATATATTTATGAAGTAACTTCCGTAATATAATAATATAAGTATTTTTCAGCTCAAAGTCGAACTTATGCATTAACTGAAAAATTAAGTTATGTAAAATTTTATCGAAGTCATTTTTTTTGCGAAAAACATAAAGTAAGTTTAAACGTGGTTGGAATTTTAATCAAGCGACACGTTCACAGTCATATCAAAAATTGTAACCCTTTGCATACGCGAGCAAACGATCGCTATTGATTCCGAAAGACATTGAATTGACATTTGAATTTTTCATGGGCGCATTCTCCGAATAATGCACAAACCGTCGCGTCGCGTCGGTCGGTGTCACGCCATCGAAACTGTTATTACGTTATTACCATATATGTATGATTTTACGATGTCATAGGAAGTCACATGAACTCTCTCTTTTAATTGATATTGAATAATATAGACGTGCAGTTTTAGCGCAAAACGTATGCAAAAATACACTTTTGAAGCCACCGTCTGTCGATTTAATCGACGATAATATTTTCATTCTCCTAATGGCTCTGTATGAACATACATGTCTACGGTTATTAATGTATTTTGCACGCAGGCTTCAAAACTTTAATAAGAATGTTTATTAGGAGAACATTAATTAACTCGTTTCTTACTTTGTTGTAAAAAATGTATTTCTAGTTTTCATGATTTAATTTTTAGTTAGATGGAGAACTCACAGAACCACCACCGGATTTAAAATGGGAGATGAAGAGGTAAGAATTTTGTGCTATGCCGACGACGTCGTGCTGATAGCAGAGAACGAAGACGACTTACAGAGACTTCTACACTCATTCAACCGTACAGCTAAATCTCTTAATATGATAATATCTCCCACAAAAACAAGGTGTATGACAACATCAAAAATACCATTGAGATGTAAACTGGAGGTAGACGGAAAAGTTATTCAGCAGGAATTGAAATTTAAGTACCTCGGCGTGGAACTCTCGGGCTTTGGTGATGTTGAGGAAGAGGTAAGGGAACAAACAACGAAAGCAACAAGAATAGCAGGGTGTTTAAATAGTACAATATGGTGCAATAAAAACATAGGAATTGAGACCAAGACTAGAATCTATAAAGCAACAGTAAGACCCATCATAACATATACGGCAGAAACTAGATCAGAAACATCAAAAACTAAACGACTCTTAGAAATAGCTGAAATGAAAGTACTTCGCAGAATTACTGGTAAAACACTTTGGGACAGGGAAAGAAGTGAAAGTATAAGAAATACATGTGGATTAGAAGACATTAATGACTGGGTATCAAACAGAAAGAAAGAGTGGAATGAACACATAAATAGGATGTACGATAGGAGAATAGTAAAAATTGCTCGTGATAAATTACCACGGGGGCGCAGGAGCGTAGGGCGTCCTCGAAAGAGATGGAACGACAACATGAATGCAGAGCAATAGGCAAGTGACGAAGAATAAACAGGCGATTCGCCTAAAGTCAAGAAGGAAGAAGAAGAAGAAGAAGAAGAATATTTACGGTTGTAGATAAAATAGTATACGCAACACGTGCGTGAAGTATCATTAAAAAACTCGTATGTTTATGTATGTAAATTCGGATACTCGTTTCATAATGAACCACTTCACGCACTACTATTAAAGGTACGTTTAAACCAGGGGTCGGCAACCTTTGCTGATTGAAGAGAAACATTTTTAAAATTAAACTTTCTCTAAAAAAATTACGGAGCTGTATACATACATACATACATAAGAACTGTTACATTTTCTGCTAACAAACAATATTTTTTTCTAGAGTAGGATTATGATATAAACTATAAGCTTAATTAATAGGTATGTTCCAACAAACGATTCGGAACGATTCCGGATTTTTTCAACCTATCACAGAGCGAATTTCAAGTACTTGAAGTTAGTCACAAATGAAATTGAATGTTTTTAATTTATGAAATCCCGAACCGTTAGAACTATTTGGAATAGACCTAATAAATCTCACATAATTGATAGAAATTTGCTTCCAAATGATAAAGTTACAAAAATAATTTATACATGATCTGAGCATTTTGTCAAATTTCTGGTTGCGTGTATTATTCGAATTTACAGGCTACAAAATCAATAGGAACTCAAGTAGGAGTAGAAAGTAAAAATTCCTACACATCTACAGAAGAAACGACAGAAAAAGAAGACAAACAAGATTTTCAAAAGAAGTAAGTAAATTAATAGAAAAGGCAAACCAAAATTTACCCTTACGAAATATTTTTTAGTTTGTCAGATGTTTTCGACAAACTCAAAAGCGAACTTGTTGATCTGCACAGTCAACTAGAACACCATCCCATACATTTATAATATTAGATTTATTTGAAAATCACTGCCAAGACACGTTCGTTTAAAATTGTCCAATAGATTACACTGCCAATTTAAGATTGTAAGAATATTTTAATAATTTACAGTAATTTCGAATTGTATCATAAAGAAAAATCAATAAATTATTAGATTTAGATTTTTATTTCAAACAAACAGTAAACATATAAATCATTTAATCATATACAGATTATGTTTTGTATAATACAAACATGGTTGAATTAATAAACTATAAAGAAAAAAAGTTGTACATCATCGGATTGTCTACAAAACATCTGTTTATTTAACTTCCATATAAAAATTCCAGGTATCGTTAAAAAAATATAAAAATGGAAATTTGTACTTAATCAGGGAATTTAGTCGTTAGGAATGTGTACATATAATCATAAACAACCAACATGATGGCACCGCCTGGTCCCAATCTGAGGATTTTTGGTAGGAGGCCTTTATAAAGCGCCAGAAATCTAAAAACAAATCAACATTACAAACACGTGAAATTATTGCATGGAAAATTATATCATTAATTATATGTGTTTAGTGATAAGTGTGATGTGATAACAAATATGACTAAATTAGAATATTAAAATCCGAACAAACAGATAACTAGAATTATATTCATTACTAAACAAAAATTTATTTAAAAATATAGACTTTGATGCTGTAATTAAGAACAAAAATCTTGCTTAAGAAAATTAACATTTACCCTTCATTTCTGTAAACCATCAGTACGGTTCGAATTGTGCCATAATATCGAATTCCATTTTGTGGCCCTTGGATTCGTGATTTTGCCACATCAAAGGGAATATTAATGCACGAAGATAATGTACCAGACACAAACCCAATACCAACTTTTCTAAAGAATTCTTTTATAGGATCCTGTAAAACAAAATCAATAACAACATACTTTTACTATTTAGACAATTACTTCGTATTCAGGAAGAAATCCTTTGACAGAATGATAAAACCCAAAATAAGTCATGTTGAAAGTACCATTTCTTGCAATAGTGGCGGTGATGCCCTTGTTTAAGCCTTTAAAACCCAAACCATTTTCTTTGACAATCATCTTTGTCACTGCCCATGTACTTGGAACTTCCTTTCCCTTTGCCCTATTCGCTTGCAACCGAACCTTGACTACTTCAAAAGGATTTACGAATATTGCTTCTGTTATACCTGCACCCAAACCAGCTAAAGAAAAAGTCTGTAATTAAATTTATGACATTAGTTTGATTTTTAAAGCACTTATGTTATTGTTCCCGAAGAACATCCTATAATCCTAATACATATCAAAATTGACATTTTACGTATGATTAAATTCTTTTTGTATCAAAGCTTGTTAAATATATAAATATATCTTCTAAAACTTACTAATGGTGTCGGTGTGGGAGAACCAAACATAAAAAGTTGTTTATACTGTTCAAATGTGAAAAACTGGAAAAGAAAAACAAATTAAAACAAATAACAAATATAAGTTACATTTACCTTAACAGCTCTTTTTGGAGTTTCTGCTAAAATCGGTGGTAAAATTCCCTTCCAATATGACGTCAAACCCTCGTATTTGTACATCTTTTTAAAACAATCCAATATCCCAGTATAATGTTTCGGATCATTTGAATTTGACGCTTTCCCAGATTGTAACTGTAATCTCGTTTTTATCAGGTCTAGGGGATGCATAATGCATACTTCAACAAATCCTGAAACTAAATTAGTAATATCTGAATATATTTCTAAGTTCCTATTACCTGCTGATCCACCAGAAGCAATTTGCATTCCTGCCTGTTTTAAAATTTTATGTGCGTCCGGCATTTTTAATATTGATCTAAACTAGCATTTATAATTTAGAGTATTCTGTAATACATAAATATGCAACAGGGCTTAAACCACGTCTACGCTTAAACGTCAGTACTGACATATGAAAATTCAAACGTCACATGTCAGAATCAGCTGATTGTCAATCGTGTCCCATCTAGTGGTAATTCTGAAAATCTTTGTCTGTGAATGTACGAATTAAAATGCTCTTATACTTGATAATCAAAATTCTTATCGCATTTATAAACACATGCATAATGAAATCATAATTAAAGTCAACTTTCGAACACGTACCGCACTGAAATGCGTTATGAATTTCGATAAAATTTATCTGTGTTTTGAACAAGAGTGTAGTTGCTATAATTCAAAATGGTGACTTCTATATTCATCGATTTGTCTTCGCGGAACGAACGTGATGTAAACATGTAGCAACTATTTTAAATAAATGTTTTAAATATAATGCTAGAAGATCAACAAATGGATTCGCAAACTTTGGAAATTTTACGTCAAGGTGTGTGGGCATCACTTACAGGGGGTTGGTTTTATGATCCTCACCAGGATGTGTTTTGCAACACGTTTCATTTGTATCTTTGGTTGTTTTTGTTGTGTCTACCGTTCACAATATACGTTGTAAGTATAATAATATAGGTTGTAAATATTGATAATGATAACGTGTTATCCTATGACCTAAATTTTTAGTACTTTCCACCTACAAGATGTATGTGGTATACTTATTGTGTCTTGGTGACAATAGCTTTTGCTATTATTAAACTCGTTAATTATGGGCTTCATCACATGTACGACACTTCAGAATGTATACAAGAAGAAATTGAGGATGAATGGCAAGGCCAGAAAAGGTAAATATTAAAAGTTATATATTTATTTTATTTCTGAGATATTATGTATTTTAGGGAAGATGAAGGCATTGAATTACAAGTGTTGTCACCTAAACCAACAGCCGAAACCAATAGAACAAACTGCTGTGCTTCATTGGGTGCTTCATATACTGAAGTTGGACCGTTAGTTAGCACTGACATTGATAGTATAGAGTCTGAAGATTTTCAAAGAGTTGAAGTAGTTGATGAAAAACAAACCAGCACTAGCATAGGTAAATCTTTAAAATCATTGATTTTATCAATAATATTTTTCAAAATTATTTAAGATTTAAAAGCTGAAGTTCATCGTAAAAATTCATCAGAGAGCAGTGAAGAAATATCAGTTCAACCAGTGATAGAAATAATAACATACCATACAGAAATGCCTGAACATGAAAAAAATGTTTCAAATCATCGAAGAAAACGCGTACGAACAAAGACCGACGGTTTTGGGGGAAATCATTTCAAAGATGATCATAAACATGCCAGATCGAGTTTACGTAAGTTATCAAGACAAGTGAGTGCGGATTCTCAAGACATAGGTTTGTTAAACAGACATCGTCCCTCTTTGCAGAGCGTTGAGTCAGAACAAAGTAGTTCCACGATGCATACACCTAGAAGACATTCAAATTTCACAAACAGCAGTTTGTGTTTCATTCCTATGAGCACACAGAATGATATAAAACCAACCGGTTCATTAGAACTAGGTTACATTGATAAGAATCCAAATCAAGCACTCACTTCAGAAGGTTATTACTTTAAATCAAATGTAAATAACAGAGGCGGTGTGAGAAGAATAAGATCGACAGCTTTGGAAACCTGTTGTCCACCCCCTACATTAGCAATACACCCCAACAGTGTTGAAATTATTGGTGCAAACATCAAAACTACGAAAAATCCTTTACCACCGCCAAGCACTACTTTAATCAGAAACCAGCACTTAAATTTGTGTCCATATTATGGTTCTGAAATTGTTTATCCGATAGCTGAGCAGTCAGATGAACATCAAACTTCGCATGGACCAGATACAGATTTGGATTCTTTACCACATAATTCTGATTCAGAATATGAAGAAAATAATCAAGGAAGCAGGTCTCCTCTTCTTGTGCGTTCTCACGTGATTGATTGTGTTAAAAAGGTCCTAGCCATTCCACACAAAGACATACGTACAATTCAAGACATGTATCATACAAAAGTGAATGAAGTTTATTATTGTAAAAGTGATGAACCTGAAAGGACTAGTGCTACATCTAAAGATGCCCTTTTGGACAATGACAATTCAAATTCTAGTGCAACGCCGGAAATGCAAGATGCAAGGACAGATTTCGCGACTGATAATGAAAACAGTGATAAAAAATTAAGTGAGTGTTCGAATTTGTCATGCAGTAATACAAGTGTTGAATGTGAGGACATTCTGGAAGGTGGTAACATTAGACGAAGCTCGACTATTAAACTTAAGCCTAATAACAAGCAACATGATGGTAATAGGTGTTTGGACAATAACAAATTTTTAGATGAAAATACGCAAGATCGGAAATATTCTGATATTAAAAATGATATTAGTGATTTTAAAGATACAGGAACTGTCAGGAAGAGGACAGGAAGAAAAAGCCGAAAAAGAAAATCCGGGGCCATATCGAAAATGAAAGATGTTGGGAATTGTTCTAGTCTTGTTGAGTTGGATTTGGATTGGCTTTTTGACGATGAAAATGATCACTTAAGGCACTGCAAAGGTATATTATTATATAGTAATAATTGGCTAAGTAACTTTGACATCTAAAGTGTGAAACTATTTTTAGATCTTTGTGTTCATATTTGATAGATATTAAGCTGCTTTGCCTTTAATTTTATTTAATTAATGATTACTTTTATAAATCAAACACAATTTTTAGTTAATGAACTTTAAAGAGTTGACATTCTTCAAATGTTGTTCTATGTTTTAAACTGTTTTATTGCATTTATCGTATGTTCAAATAACTTCATCATACAGAATATTTTTTTATCGAGTAACTGTAGTAATATTAATAAATAATAATATTTATTGGACTACTGTCTAGTCCAAAGGGGTATCGACAATATTCTTTCAGTCATTAATAAACATATTAACAACCTTTTCCTGAAATTTCAGAACCACATAAACGAGATATGGAATGGTCTAGTACAACAACTGTATCATTAGAACAGGATGTTAGTAAAGTTCTCCAGGACACAGTTCCATCAACAAGAAGTTTGGGTGCGATACCAAAAAAACGAAGTTCTTCAAACCATAGCAACAAAGCCGATAAACCAAATATATTGGTCGCAAAGAGTGAATCAGAAAGATCATGGAGGAGAAGACCTGAACCTCAATCTGACGAACGTAACTTTAATAGAAATCGATCGATGAAAGAAAGCAAACTGACGCAAACTTTAAAACAAAACGATAGTTCAGTTGAAGGACTTGAATGTTTGGTTTTACCAGCGTATGCTCAACCAAGAATACGGAAACTTAGCGTTCCGAGAAGGAGCTCAAAGGTTGTCAGACATAGAAATGAAGCATATCAAGAAGCTTCATCGAGTGGATCCAACAACGAATTAAGTACATTATTACCGGCGCCTCTTATATCAGCTTTTTTGGCTTCTCGACGAGACTGTGCGAATTATCCTATTGGTCATGAACTTAATTCGACTCCGAGGCATTGTAGATTGAAAAGGAACACACGTGTAAATCGCAGGCCACCAAATTCAGCAAGATCTGGTGTCAGAAAAAGTCAACGTGATACTGCAATTGCTAGTTCTTTGTCAGCAGGACATGGAACACACTGTGCTAAATCTTTCAATGACACAAGCGATGGATCTGTACATTGTTTTTTGGATGAACATGGGAATTGGATTACGTACACTTTTGATGAAAAGGGTTTAGGTACAGCCAACTTAAACATGCCTACATCGACAAATACTAGACAAGATGAGGCTACCAGGAACAAATCATCAACTGAAATTTGGGATAGTAATAGTGTAGAATCGATATGTAATAGTGCCGTTTCTGTTATATTAGATACGCCTATTACATCACTTCATAACTCAACAACAAACAGCATGATTCCTATTCATAACCATTTAAATTCTGTGATAAATGAAACAAGATCAAGATTGCCATTTGCCGTTGCAGATCCAATGCCTCAAGGAATTACCAATGATCATAATTGTATTCCATTGCATGAGTTGAGAGATGTGTATTTTTACACAAATAGTGAAAACGACGTTGAAATGAAAGTGCCAAGGAATCGTTTTAGAATAATTCAAGCCGCCGATACTTTAAATAATAACTACCCAATAACAAAGTCCTATTATAAGTTTAAAGTGTTTCCATGGACATACATTAAAGTTACATTAGATAGGTTGAAATTGCTTGCTTTACTCGATAGGAATTTAACTTTAAGTGAAACATTGTTATCTATTTTTCTAGGCGTTTTGGTCTCCATACTTGGTGCTATGTTGCTATATTTAGGATTTTATGAAGATTTATCTGCATTTATATTTTGTTTTATAATCGCCAGTTGTCAATACTCCTTGTTAAAAAGTGTACAGCCAGATGCGGCTTCACCTACTCACGGTTTCAACAGAATAATCGCTTATTCCAGGCCAGTTTACTTTATATTATTTACTTTAATAATATTACTATTACATTTGAATTTTACAACAGAATCATATAACAGAACGTTTATAATTTCTGGTGTTTACTTTACAGACACGGATTTATTAATGGCTGTTAGGGATTTTCTTATTTATTTCGTCTTATTTTTTCCTTTTATATTTTCATTAGGACTATTTCCTCAAATCAATACTTTTTTATTGTACCTTCTTGAACAAATTGACATGCATATTTTTGGAGGAAATGCTATGTCAAGTCTTTCGGCCGCTTTCTATTGTATATTTCGTTCAAGTTTGGCTGTGATTGTGACATTCGTCTTTGCATATTTAGGTTTATCGGAACCTAAAACGTCCCAACATATTTTATTTTCTATATTCTGCACTTGTCTTGTTACGTCTTCATATCATTTAAGTCGTAGTGCCGCCGATCCTTCTTACATATGGAATATTGTGAAAAAGACCGTATGGCCACCGGATGTATACCGTGAACATAAGAAAAATGTTAAAAATCTTAAAACTGAATGTGTAAAAGACGGTGATAAAAGTGATAATAAAGGTAGCTTGAATCGTGAGGATAGTAAAGGAAACAATGAATGTAAAAAAGAAACTGTTGACGTAAGTGAATCAAAAAAAGATGACATTTTAGATCCTTTACCACGCAAATTACAAAAGACTGTAAATGCAAGACTTAAAAGTGACGTTATATTGTGTAGTCTTATAGCTCTTTTTGTTTTTGTAATTCATGCCAGTACTGTCTTTACTGTTCTACAGCCGGAACTGAGCCCTGTGATGTGGTGTATAGCAGCAGTTTTGGGTTTTTTGTTACATTATGTAATTCCACAAATGAGAAAGCAGTTACCTTGGCTTTGCATTGCGAGACCAACACTAAGATCCCAAGAACACGATCAGTATCAAGTTCGTGGACCAGCAAAAATCATGTGGTTTGAAATGGTAATTATTAATGATAAGTTACCTATATGTTAATAATTTATTTATTCAGGTGTACGTTTATTTATGTTTTGTGGAACGGAACATAATATATCCGTTGCTATTTCTTGCTGCACTTACAGAAGAATCTCCCAAATTAACGCAAAAATTCGGACTTATAGGTGGATCATTTATTGTCGTGTTTTGCGGACTAAAATCGTTGAGGAGCTGTTACTCAAATCAAAGTTTTCAATACCTTGTGTTGACATTTAGTGCATTATTTTTCAAATATGACTACAGTGTGTTACAGGAGAGCTTCCTCATTGATTATTTTATAATGAGTATCGTTTTTCAAAAAACGTATGAACTGTTATTGAAGGTAAAGTGTAAAATTTGTTGTAAACTATAAAATGCATTTTTTTTTTATTTCAGTTGCAATTTGTCGTCACTTACATAGCACCTTGGCAAATTACATGGGGATCGGCATTTCATGCTTTTGCCCAACCGTTTTCAGTTCCTCATTCGGCTATGCTTTTTTTACAAGCTGTTATTTCTTCAATTTTGTCGACACCACTTAATCCTTTTTTAGGTAAGATTGTGATTTTGATGGTAAAATGTTTTAAGTTGTTTATTCTTGATAGGAAGCGCAATTTTTTTAACTTCTTATGTAAGACCGGTGAAATTTTGGGAACGAGATTACAATACCAAACGTGTTGATCATTCCAACACACCATTATCATCACATCTCGATAGAAATTTAGGTGCTGATGATAATAATTTGAATTCGATTTTCTACGAACACTTGACTAGGTCTTTGCAACATTCACTTTGTGGTGATTTAATTTTGGGCCGATGGGGACCAGTCAATCAAGGAGACTGTTTTGTGTTGGCTTCCGATTATTTGAACTGTCTTGTACACATCATAGAACTTGGTAATGGATTGGTAACTTTTCAAATGAGGGGATTGGAATTTCGAGGTACTTACTGTCAACAGCGAGAAGTTGAAGCCATTACTGAAGGTGTCGAGGAAGATTATGGTGAGTTTATTTTTTATTTGAATTAAAATTATGTGGAGGATTTCTAGGTTGTTGTTGTTGCGATCCGGGTCATTTACCGCATATGTTGAGTGTTAATGCAGCTTTTAGTCAACGTTGGTTAGCGTGGGAAGTTACAGCTGCTAAATATATCTTAGAAGGTTATAGCATATCGGATAACAACGCTTTGTCAATGCTTCAAGTGTTTGATTTTCGTAAAGTGTTAATATCGTATTACGTGAAGGTATTTTGAAAGTTTTCATTTTGTATTTTTATAATTGAAAATGTTTTTAGAGCATTATATTTTATGCGATAAGATCTTCGAAATTAGAGGAATGGTTGGTTTCAAAAAATATTTTGAAAGCATTGGAGGCTATGAACGATAAGAATTTTGTTGATTTAGACCCTGTGTTTAATTTCAACATCGACGAGGATTATGATTTGTGTGCTGGTGGGATGACTCGTGCGATGTTTTGTAACGTTTACAGCGAATGGATCACATTTTGTGTTGAAAAATCTAGAAAAAACATCGAGACAACAAATAATTCTACTCTTGTTTTGTTATGTTTTGCATTGAGTTTATTGGGTAATTATGTTTTGTAACAAGAGTTTCAAATTGTAATTCTTAAATTTTTTTCAGGTAGGCGTTCATTGGGTGCAGCTTCTCACAACACTGTATCAAGTGTAGAATTTTTTCTTTATGGTTTACATGCTCTTTTTAAGGGTGACTTTCGTATAACTTGTCCTAGAGATGAATGGGTTTTTTCCGACATGGATTTGTTGAAAACTGTCGTTGCGCCTGGAGTACGCATGTCGTTGAAATTACATCAGGACCATTTTATGTCACCTGATGAGTACGAAGAATTACAAGCTCTCTACGATGCTATCTGTAAGCACGAAGAAGAATTAGTGATATCACACGAAGGTGATCCAGCTTGGAGGAATGCAGTACTCAGTGGAACACCAAGTTTGTTGGCCTTAAGGTAAATTGTTCAATTTTTTTTTTATATAATAATGCTTTATTTTTATCTTAGACATGTGTTGGATGATGGTGCTGATGAATATAAAATAATCATGTTAAATAAGCGTTACTTAAATTTTCGAGTCATTAAAATCAATAAAGAATGCGTGAGGGGTTTATGGGCAGGTCAACAGCAAGAATTGGTTTACTTACGAAACAGAAACCCCGAAAGAGGTAGCATTCAAAATGCAAAACAAGCTTTGCGAAACATAATAAATTCGTCATGTGATCAACCTATAGGGTATCCAATTTATGTCTCTCCATTGACGACAAGTTATGCCGAAACAAATGAACAACTATGCAGTCTAGTTGGTGGTTCAGTGAGTTTAGGAAAAATAAGAAACTACGTATTTGACCTATTTCGAAGGTGAGTTTTGTATATTTTTAATATTTTTACACATTGATCTTTTTAGAATTCGTAAACGTTGTGGTGAAGGTTGTTCGAGTGGGAGTTCAGCTAGAGAAGAACTGGGTATTGGACATGAGGGAGTATATGCTATGGCACCTGTAGCAGCTTTAGGTCATCATACTACTGGAAGCCAAAGTATTGACGGATCACATTTGGGTGGTAGTATGGGTAGAGGTTCTAGTTTGAGCCGAACGTCGTTGGGTAAATTTATTTCACTGTTTTGCTGATGAAGTTTTTCCTAATTACAAAACTGCAGGTGGTAATAGGGGAAGCTTGGCTTCGATGGGTAAACCAACCAGTTCCACATTAGCAAGTCTGGCAGGGCTGTTCAAAGAGAAGGATGAAAGAGCTGTTTCACAGATTCCAGATGCACAAGTAAGAGCTGATGAAAGAATGGGTGAAATAACCGACCAAACTGATAAAGAAATGGCCATCCATAGAGTCAGGGTAAAATTAAATTTATTTGGATAAAAGATCAAAAATATAATATTGTGATTTAATTAGATCATTGATCCAAATTTAGTGTATGATTGCATTAATTTGGGTAGAAGAATTGATGTGTGCTGGCCGAATGAGAACATGCGTGCTAGAGGAGGTCGCTCCCATTGGAGAGATTGGCTTCCAGAAACTGGAATGGAAGGACAGGTAAATATATTTTGATGAATGTTATATTTATTATTTTCTTATTATATAAACATCTGTTATTAAAACGTCATTTATGTCATTTTAGTTTATTCATACATATATTAAAAATTTTGCAGTACTATTAATAATTTTGTAATATTGCTAATTTGTTAATTAATGATGTTTTTATAAATAGGTAGTTCATAGATGGAGCCCTTGTCATAAAGATCCAAATAGAAGATCTCACGTAGATCGAACTATTCTTCTAGTACAAATTGACGATAAGTATGTACCTATTGCAGAAAGTGGTGTTCAAGATTTAGGTGCAGAAGTATAGTTTTATATTTATCTTGATATTTTAATACGATAAGTCTAATAAGGAATGAAAATATAACATCAAATTTATATACATATTAAAAATATAATAGAGATTATATGTGTGCTTGAAATTTTATTTTTTAATAAATAAAACAAAAATGAAAAATCAAAGAAATCAATTTATCCTTTTTAATTATTTATGTATGTAATTACCACTTTTTTATATGAATATACACCAACTTTTTCAGTCTTTATTTTGTATCTTGTTAGATGTAATCGAGTTAAAAAAAAATCTGAACAGGGTACCTTTATTATTTCGCCCAATTGTGGATGTTAATTTTTTTTTATGAATATTTCTAACTGCCATTAGGAACTAATCATGTAACTATTGTATTTAGATAAAACATGTGATTTAAACTAGATTAACACGTTTTTATATATTTTTTTCTATTAGGATGTGCTTTTTTTTAGTTTTGGTATGCCCAATGAAAATTAGTAATTTAAATATATTGAGTGTATATAGTACGCATTTTTTATTGATAAATATTGTTACACAGTTGCCTTAATAACAGATAGACTGATTTTTATGTGTATTTATTTCAAAGAATTTTATTACAACTTATTATATACGCTGTAAACAAAATAAATTTGTTTTGTGTATTATTTTGTCGAATTCATTGTTCGGATATGGAAACGGGTTCGTAATTGTCGGGTTGTTTTGAAAACAAAGTACATATGAATTTATACATTTATTAAGTTTGTTTTATGAACTTTGATTTCAAAACTTGGATGTTCCTGCGTAATCAAATGGCTTTTGTCTTAGTTGTGCGGATGTGCCAATAAGAATAGTGAAGTAACACTAGTTCAAGTGAGCACTGTTTAGATTGAAATTTCCATATAATTAAAAGTTATGATGTTATTGCTGATATGTAAAAATATAATTTAAAAGAAAATGTAATTTTTGTATTTGGTACGATTGAATGTTGTGTAATATATGGAGACATTTTGTTTTTTAAAATGCTAATATACCGGCCTATAAGTTATTATAGTTGTATTTGAAATTTAAATAAAATATTTCAAGTTGAATGTGTTTTGTACTAAAGCAATGCTCTTGAGATTTAAAAAAAATTGAAAGCTAGAGTACTGTAGAGGTACTCAGATTTGTATTAAAAAAGAATTGCAAAGTGATAAGACTAAACGTTTAAAATGCAAACTCCGACAAGGTAAAAATAATAAAAAATTATCTGATACTTATAGCAACCAACCTAATTAAAGACTTCCTTGGATTGCTTATTATCGCAAATTTCTATTCAAATATCCCATAACAAGGTTTTTTAACCCTTCAATTTGCCCTGTTGGTAATTATCTATGCATCGTGAAACAAATAATTCAATAAAAAAAAGTATTTGTTGCAATTGTTTAGGGAAACATGGACGTTCGCTCAGTGGCGAATTTTTGCAAAGGTGTAAGAAGCGTGTACTTTAGGGCCCCACTTGTTTAGGGACACTACACCAGTAAAAAAAGTTGTATTTTTTGAGGCCATTTAAATATTTTGAATTTCGTCTACGAAGCCGAACCCAATTCTCGATAGTTAAATATTAGGTGGAGCTCTAAACGCAAACAAAATTTGGTTTTCAACCTTAATTATTTAAATTAAATTACTTGACTATTGAGAGTTGGTTTCCTAATCAAAATTAAACATATTTTTTATCGCCTCAAAAAATACAAAAATTTAAGGTTGGGTCCATACAATTTCAGAAGGAAATTGTTCGCAATTGCAAAATTTAAGAAAAAAATCCTGTAGAATACGACTATACGTTCATATTTAACAGAAAAACTTAATTTTATTGATGGATATGATGTTCTTTTTTCTATTTTAGAAAGAGGGGGCCACCCATAGCTTAATTTTTTTTTTTTTAATATTGAAGTCGATTGTGAAGCTATTTTTAGTCGATCCCAGCATTACTCCTTTGAATATAAATCTTTTGAATTTTAATTACGGAGCGAACCCCACCCATACAACACTTGAATATCTTATACCAAAATTTTAAAAACTGTACTCTTTTGAACAACTCATATATCTTTAGTGATCGCGACTCATTTTAAGAAAAATAGTCGATTTTAATGTGAGTAAAAGCAATAGAAATGAATATATAGAAATAGAAAAACGGGAAGAAAAGAGAATAAGAGTGCTGGATCGCTGATAACAGTTTTCAAATCTAAATGTCTAGAAGAACTAAAGAAAGATTCTACCAAACGATTATAACACATGCTGCTCTACGTATGCGAACTTTGGACGATTAATAAGAAGTGAGGCGATAATCCGGATATTTGAGAAAGGAAAATATTGCGGAGGATTTATGGTGGAAAGAAAACAAGAGATCTTTGGGAAAGGAGAAAAAATCATGACCTAATGGACTTGTATCAATACCATAGTCTCATGGCAGTCGCAGGATCCCAATGAATACGTTGGTTGGGGCATATCATTAGAATGTCTGAAAACAGATCAAGAAAGGAAGAAAAAGGAAGGGTTACCCAAGGAAAAGAAGGCTGGAGCTTGTGATGGCCTACAGAAGCTGAACGTAAATAACTGGGAAGAGATGGATGGAGAAGAATCTCAAACCAAGCCCTTGGCCTCTAAGGCCTGTAAAGCTGTTATACAGGATGTTCAAAGTTATCTGCGCACTATTGCTATTTTCGTTATTTTTGGAGCTACAGAGTCGGTTAAATTAGCAAAGATGCAGTGATTTTTCCGCTGATTACAACGGTCCACACAAAAAAAAAACAATTGCGCATCACATTTCAGAGCCAACTCAGATAATTAGATTTTTTTAAAT
>JAFFZR010000039.1:0-16144 GCA_018397195.1 Lethrus apterus
GCTATGAAAGAATGCACACATTTTAATACAATATAAAATTAAACCAATTAGCTCCTTATTACGATGGGAATAACCTAACGATATTTCAAAAGTGGCACCTACCAATATGGCGTTCGCGCCGGATTCCCCTTCCGTTTCATGGCTTCACACCCCTTGCCATCAAATTCGGCTTATGCTCCATCCTCTCTCTTATATCATCATAGATTAATAGTGTAGTTGGGGAATTTGTTTGTATTATTTTTATGTTGGTATTGATAAATGGAATGCGCATGGGCCGCTGTACGTAAAGGCGATTCAAACTCGATCAGCGCTTGAAAACTTCTAGTAACTTCGTAAAAAGTCTGTTCGTTACGCCATTTTCGTTTCGTTCGCGACCGTTGCAAGAGTCCGTTTTCTTCTCAACGATGGATTTGAGAGTGGCCCCTCATATCGACCGTACAAATCTGATGATCCGTTTCGTGCCACACTGCTTCGATCAGCGCAAATTTACAGAATTGTTCGAACGATTCGGCGAAATCGAAAAGATCAAGTTGGTCTACAAAGAAAGCTTTTCTTCCTATCAGCGATGCAACGCCGGCTACGGTTTCGTGAAGTTCAAGAGGGAACAGGACGCCGACTTTGCCATGCAACAGGTACAAGGATTGAGAATTTGCAACAAAATCCTCAAGGTACGTTTATATTTTTGTTCCTTTCAAAACGTAAAAATCGCCCATTTCACAGGTTAATTATGCTCATAGTAAGCCCGGTACGACTGTCCGCATCCGAGGTTTCAACCTCCAATGGAACGAAATTCAACTGATGAATTTCATTTCAAAATACGGACCACTCCTTGATTTGCGCATTATCTACAAGAGGTCCGACCCTAGCGACTGCACAATAAACGTAGTCGTCCCAAATCACTATTGCTACAAATACCCATTTGAATCGACCGGTAAGGCCTATGTCATCTTCGAAAATCATATGGATGCGTTAAACGCCGTGAAGCACCTTCACGGATTTCGCCAGCATGATTGTAGCAACCCCCTATCGTTGGAGATTTTAGATAAGGGTTCGTGCCACAAAAGGATGATGCTCAAAAGCTACGAGCAACATCACATTGGATTGCATTATTACTATACTGTGAAAATCACAAACATCAACATTGCACAATGGTCTCTCGACATGATGTTGTATGGTTTTATGCAGTTTGGGGAGGTCATGCAAGCGTTTATCATCGGGGAGATGGACGGGTCTTATACAGGCTGCGTCATCATGCGAAACTACATGGATGCCGTCAATGCAGCCTTAACTGTGAAGCTTCCATCCGAATGCGATGTACGTGTGTATACAACTTTTTAATTTCTACATCTTTAACATTTATTTTAATTGTATTCACGCGAAGGATAGCTTTCATTTTATCTTTTTTTTTAATTTGATTTTATTGAGAATGTTTGTTTTGTTTTAAAGTAGTGCACATATAGTTTATGACTGGGATTCTTTTTCATTTAAGATTATGTGCAATTTTAATAATTCGTATACGTACTATTTTACGTTTAACACAATATATGTATAGTATTTAATAGTTTTGTACGTTGTCGAATAAATTATATTTAATTAATTCAAAGTTTCTATTACCTTACACTTATTATGGGGATTGTATAGTTCAATGATAATAATAGATCTGTTCCTGCAAGCAATTTCGAACGGTTCCTGATTTCTCTGGCCTATCACAGTGCGAATTTCAATTGTTTGAAGTTAGTATATAATGAAATTGTATTTTTTAATTGGTCGATGAAATCGTAAACCGTTCGGAACTGTTCGCACGAACAAATTCGTTTTTTTGGGTAGTTTTCAACGACAAACTATTTGAAATTAGTACCAAAACCAACCGCTTGAAGCGTTTTTCAAAAAATATTTTTTAAGACAATTCAATTATGAAGTCCCGAAAGTCTCACATAAATTATAATATTAAAATGAATAATGTTGTTTATATGTAAGTATTGTGTATTTTGGGATGTTATAATTGAAAATATTTAACTTGATTGTGTTTGTTTTGTAACGATAGCTTTGCGCTTTAATTTGGCGTCTTGTCACTTGTCACCGAATTGACAATTTACATTACCGTTGGTGGCGCTGTTATCCGTAAAACATGTCTACTAACAAAGGGACAATTCAAAATATTAACAATTAATAGCTTTGAAAAAAGCTGATTTGCACAAAAAATTATAATTGAACATACAAAGAACACGGAAATTAGCAATATAGACGTATCAATTACATGAATACTAATTACTGATGTCCATTTGTCGCTAGTGTACAAGTTTGTCGCGAGGTGGCGTATCCCGTCCAATTATTTGACATTTGATTTTGACGTTCGTGATACTGATTAGTGTTGTTTGCGCACGAATTTTTTTTTTAATTCATGTATGAATTGCAAATTTGTGATCGTTTTCGATGCGACCGCAGTTACATCGAATGTAATTGATCTCAAATACGACCTTGAATCGTATTCATCATGTCGGTCACCGGTAGTCTGAGCAGTCCCAGCAAAGATTCGCTATCAACTGGCGCAAACAGTACCACAGGCACCGAAAACCTACCCAGAGATTTCAGTCGCCTGTCGCTCTTTTCGTCGTCGTCGAACACCTCTCAAGACGAACAATTCCGATGCGAGGGCCACGCCGAACACAGCTTGTCGTGCATGAAGAATTATTTACAGGCGGGAAAGCTCTGCGATGTCGTCCTCATCGCCGGAAACAATGGGCGCCGAATATCCGCACATAGGTACGTTTCACAACCCAGGTGACTGGTTTAATAAATAAATTGTAGGTTGGTGTTGTCGGCCGCGAGCGTCTATTTTTCGGCGATGTTCACGGGATCGTTGCGCGAAGCCGAAGAATCCGAGATAACGATGAGAGACGTCAGCGATGATGTTTTGCAGATGGTCGTGAATTACTGTTACACGGGCACGATAGAGATAAGGGAAGATAATGTCGAAACTTTACTGGCGACAGCGTGTTTGATGCAGTTGCGCGAGGTCGTCGAGGCTTGTTCGAGATTTCTGGTGCATCAGTTACATCCAAGTAATTGTTTGGGTATTGCAGTATTTGCTGAGCATCAATCCTGCAGCAGTCTTCTTGTCGAAGCAAATGCTTACACAAACCAACATTTCATGCAAGTAAGTCTTATGTTGTTATCTGAATAATAATAATAATAATAATAACAAACATTTATTGGAAGTATCCAAAGGGTTAACGATCGTAGTCTTCCTGCCCATTTCCATATAAAAACTAAGGTATTAGATGCAAATATATGTACATAATGTATCAGTGTTGACAGGTGTTCATATAATGTTTGTATTGGAAATTTACGTTTGGGAGCAGTATTTGGGGCAAGTGATGGATAAATGCCTATATGGAGTTTAAATTTTGAGGCTAATCTGCTAAAACGTTTTAAAATAGGTTCAATGTTGATCTTCCAAAATAGTTGGGTATTTGATATGTTTTGCAGAAAATTGATGGGATAATTGATCTGTTGTTTTTTATTCGTGTAGCTGTTGATGTTGGCGTACAAAAACTTAGTCACCGCCATGATGAACTTGAAGGCCTTCAAAAGGCCATTAACCGTTAACATATCAAACATTAAAATATAGACTCTGTTTACGGAAAAGAACACTGTAGTATCTACGTTGTACCTTTCACTTAATGAAATTTTTGTAGTAGTTATTATCGAATAGTTATTATTTCTTAATATATGTTTCACTGTAGGTTGTACGAAATCAAGAATTTTTACAATTATCCGTGGAACAAATGGTAAATTTGTTATCGAGCGACGATTTAAACGTAACATCCGAAGAGCATATTTTTCACGCGTTGATGAGTTGGATCCAACACGACGTCGCTCGTAAAACGTACCTCGGTCAACTTCTCTCGCTTGTCAAATTACCGCTATTGGAACCGGCTTTTTTGGTCGATCAAGTTGAAAACTTGGTTTGTGGCGATCCGACGTGTGAAAAGCTCGTCATGGAGGCAATGAAATGGCACCTTTTGCCCGAACGCAGATCGCTGATGACGTGCGCCAGGACGAGACCGCGTAAAGCAACGTTGGGTCGACTGCTTGTCGTCGGTGGAATGGATAAAAATAAGGGAGCGACTACGATTGAGAGTTATGATCCGCGTAGCAATGTCTGGACCGTCGGACATCAGATGAGTGGAAGACGGTTGCAATTCGGAATTGCCTTGCTAGGAGACAAGTAAGGCCCACCTAACCTAAAATGAAACCAACATTATTAAACCTAAACTATTTTTCTTTATTTTTGAAAATTCAAATTTTTAAAAATTAAGTTTACAACATCAAGTAATTGGTTTATAGATTGTTGGTGGTCGGCGGTAGAGATGGCTTAAAAACATTAAATACGATGGAATGTTTAGATTTGGAGACGGGCACATGGACTTCGTTATCTCCCATGAACAACCACAGACACGGTTTAGGCGTTGCGGTGCTCGGTGGTCCACTGTACGCCGCCGGTGGTCATGACGGTTGGAGCTATTTAAACACTGTCGAAAGGTAGGCAATAAATTTTTAAATGTTATAGACTCATGTTAAAACATGTAGGTATGATCCTGTGACACGTTCTTGGAATTTTGTGGCGGCGATGCAGAGTCAACGGTGTTCTGCTGGCGTGGCCGTATTGGGTGGCAAATTGTATGCCGTTGGAGGCCGTGACGGTGCTTCTTGTCTACGTACTGTTGAATGTTATGATCCACACACGAACAAATGGGCCATGTGTGCTTCGATGACGAGAAGACGTGGTGGTGTGGGAGTCGCGGTTGCTAACGGTTACCTTTACGCATTGGGTGGTCAGGACGCCCCTGCCAATCATCCAGCTGCTTCCAGATTCGATTGCGTTGAACGATACGATCCAGGTATGTTACATTCTTGTCTGATTTCTTTAACTTTATATTGCAGGTACGGATACTTGGACGATCGTAGCGTCGTTGTCCAGCAAACGCGATACGGTGGCGGCTTGTCCTTTTGGTGATCGTTTAATTGCGGTTGGTGGTTACGACGGAAGTCATTACATTAGATCTGTGGAGCAGTATGATCCAAATGCGAATGAGTGGACGGCGTTGGCGCCCTTAATAACGGGTCGTGCAGGAGCGTGTGTCGTCGCCATATCCAACGCACATCAATCGAACAATTAATTGTCGTTAATTGTTGGTCTAAGACTGATTTACAACTGAGTTTTTCGTTTAAGACTGAATCTTTTAATCATTCTAGTTGGGGACGCATTTTTGTCTTTAGATTTAAGTCGCTTAAATAATTAGATGGTGGTAGTTGAATTCATAGGGGGAAATTTACATTTATGGATACCCTTCATGTCGCACTGCATATATCAATGTATGTGACCTATACCATTATTGTGATTTTGTGATCTGTATGTAAATGTGATTTTTTTGCTAGTAAAAAATTATTTTTTTAATTGAAATATTAAGATTATTTTTGCCTGTTAAGTCTCTCATACCCATTTAGTATTGCAATAACCAATCGCGACAATTTTTACGCTAGCGACAAAGGGACATCAGTAATTACAATTAGTATTCATGCGATTGATACGTCCATTTTGCTAATTTCCGTGTTATTTGTTTGTTCAAGTATTATTTTTTAAGTAAATCAGCTTTTTCAAAGCTATTAATTGTTAATATTTTGAATTGTCCCTTTCTCAGTACATGTTTTATGGATAACAGCGCCACCAACGGTTACGTATTAACAAAATTAGTTTCCTGGGATTTCGTTTGTACGTTTCGTGCAGTTTTCGTATTTTTGGGAACATAAACACTACACTACGTGACCGTTTATCCTGTTCCGATCCGCCATATTGGATGAGAAAAGCGCCCTCTACATTTCTTTTTTTTCCCTATTGCCAATTGTGAATAACAAAATTTCGTTGAATAGAAGGAAACTGTAATTTTTGTTTTGAGAAGAATCGCTTCTATTTTAAGAAATTTATAAATTTTCAAACTGCTTTATGCTAAAAAAACAACCCTAATAAGTAATAACGCTTCTTGGATATTACCCTACGTGTCTGCGCCTAAATTCACATCTATAGATAACCAAACTTGGTTTTAAGCCGTCAAATGTCAGCTGATTCTGATGTTTTCACTCGTAAATGGATAAATTGGAAAAGCGTCGAATGTAGCGATGAACGCCGAAATCGAAGAACACATCCGTAAAAATGTGCCCTGGACCCATTTGCCGTCACACGTCAAACAGGTACTCACTAGGCGTTGTTTTAACGCAAAACACGTTAATTTTCCCTATGCCACTTTCAGTTACTCGAAAGCAACTCGAAAAACTACGATAAGGTCGTCGTGTCTTTCAGCATCAAGAACCAATTGAGATACCGCGGAAACTTGGGTTAGTAAAAAATTAAAATAGAAAAGTTTTAAGAGTCGGATTTGTTGCAGTGCGACATGTCCTGTGCGACGAACGGCGCTATTACGAACGCATCGTTTCGTTCAGTAGGGAACGACTGATGTTGTTTCCGTACCATTTGGCCGATATGATCGTTAAAGGTCTCAGGATCACACCGTTCAGTTATTACGTTTCCGTCGTCGAAAGACTAATGCAAGCCGAGAAGAGCTACGATACTTTACCGAATTTCACCGCAGCTGATTGTAAGACGCAGATTTTAACTTGACGTTTGTTTGAATTAATTGGTTTAGGTTTGAGATTGTTGGGTGTCGGTAGGAACGAATACATAGAATTAATGAACAAATCCAGGAGTAATCGAGCTAGATTGTTTGGTAAACGGAGCGTTAAAGGGCTTCTTCCACCAGTGCCATGTAACATCCATATTAAATCGTGGTGGCGTGTCGAAGCCGGTTTGGTATTGGAAGATGACATTAAGGTATACACAGGTGTTTCAAACCTTCTGGAATTGTAGAATTGTGTCTATTGTGTAAATAATTCTACAATTCGAGAAGGTTGGAACAACCTGTATCTGTATAGAATTATTGATCGATGACTTAAAATAAAAATTTCATTTAGATGGTTACTGAAGAAGAGCTCGAAGTTATAGATAAGTTGATTGATTTTGGCTCGCAATCGGCGGGTGAATTAAATTACTATATTGTTTTAAGTTTGTATAAGTGAGTAAATTTTCAAAAATTTATTTGGTGTTTAGAATAGAACTTTTTAGGAAAGGTTTGATATATTTAGACGTCCCAGTGACTGCGGTGGATAGGGTGCAAGTACCACCTTTGCAGGGTTTTGTAATGAATAGGATTTTGGGTGATTATTTCGAAACTCTTTTGTATAAAATATTTGTGTCCATCGACGAGCACACGACGGTTGGTGAGGTAAGTTTCACTGCTAAACGTTGCGGCGAAAACATGTCATTTTTTTTAGTTGGCTAACGTACTTGACGTGGAGACCGAGTTGGTCAAGCAAGCAGTGTCTTTGTATTGTCGCTTGCACTTTGCGAATAAATTGGATCCGGAAACCGAACACGCACGATTGAAGAGACATCCATCGTGGACCAATCAACCTTCACCTAACTTACAGTATGTTGTATTTAAATGCAAACGCATTTATTTATTTGGAATTCCAGAAATATGGACATAACACCTTTAACGTTGAGCCTGAGCGCTTTAGATTTAAGTTCCGAAGTGCAATCGCCGCACACTGACACACCCGACAGTCCGTCGTCTACCTCGAAAAGTGGAAAGCGCGTAGCGTTCCTGTTTGATTCCACGTTGACGGCCTTTTTAATGATGGGCAATTTATCTCCGGTAAATTTTTTACAATCGTGAAAATTTACGTCATGTTGAATTTTAGGGATTGAAAAGACACGCCGTAACAATGTTCGAAGTAGGCAAGTTGTGCGACGAAAGTCTGGACAGTTTCCTGAACGAGTTGCAAAAAGTGTCCGTGTTGGATGCCGAAGGTGAAGGCGAAGCACGACGTTATTTCGAACACGCCGTACTTTTAAGATCAACCGTGCTGTCATTGCGTAAGTTACCGTGTCCAGGTCTCGATCTCATACGATTGGAAAGCTTGCATTCGTTGGACGAGGTAACTTGTCAGAGATTGCTCCAAAAGAAGTACAAGTAAGTCGACAACGTTTTCTTCGAAAGGATGTCTTAAAATACAAATTTAAGATTGTTGGTGTCGATGGCGCCGCTCAGTAAGGAAGTACGTCCGGTTTCAAGTTTGTCGCCACCGCATTTAGGTCCGGCCGTACCGGAGGTCAACTCGTTGTGGTTTAAAATGTTTATTTATCACATGACTGGTTATGGACCCCCATCGTTGTTTTTGACGAAAGGGACCACTTTGAAGCAACTTCCTCGCATGTTTCTCGGTTTTTCGAGATTGTTGGTTACGGCTTGGTTACACGAGCCGGTCGTGATTCCCGTCGAAAATGTCTTACATATCAACGCTGCTTTGCAATATTCTCCAGTTTTGATACAGGCGTACGGCGTGCATCGTCCGGCGCAAACGGTCGTCATACCGTTTCCTTTTCGACCGGACACTCCTTCAAAAAGTGGAAAAGGTAGTTGAGAACGTTTGTTCACGATACATTTTAAAATCGCGTTTCAGGGGAGAGCACGGCTAAATTTGAATGGAAAAAGCATCCATCCGTTAATATTTTATCGCAAGTTGTAGATCTCGAATATAATTGTGGATACTTGACGTTTGTGTGTATTGGTATTTTGGATTTTGGAAATTCGAATCGTGATCCGATCGTCCGATTGGGTAAACCTCAAAAGAGTAGCAACCCAGGTCCGTGTTTAAACACGAATTACAAATATTCTAGTTGGATTTTTAGGTCTTGCTAAAGTACAAAAACTAAACAATAATAACGATAAATCTAGTAAAATGGTGCCGATTTCGATGTGTAATGAAAATTTTACGTTCGATGATGGTAAGGGTAAGATGAACAAGACGAACATTGAAACGGAAAAATTACTGCAATCTCCCGTCGAGTCTCACTTTGCTTTGACTCCCGTAAAAAATAGCGGGAGTTTATCCCCTGCGAATGGTTTCACAAGTCAAGATTGTACGGATATACTTCGTGCGGAATTAGACCAGCTCGACGAATACGCTTTGAAAATTGAGAAAAAGGCGAAACCCACCGATATTCACATCGAGAACGCCGCCATCGTCGAAACTTTACTCAGTCCCAACGAAGAGAACATCAACATGTTTTCGCTTGAGGTGCAAAACGAGAAAAAGTCCAACGTTGAGCGCGAACCATGTGAGGGTGAAGTGAGTTTTCATTGTGCATTTTATACGCTTACTAACTTGATACTAATAGGCATGGACTTTGTTGGATTGTCATTTTGGAATTCCGTTGTTTGACGTTGATGCTAACACTAAAATCTGTGATACTATAGTTTATGGCGGTTTGGCCGAACAATCCAGGTATGTCGGATTGTTTTAAATTTTGCGCGACGTGGTGACTCATTTCAATTCCGTTTTCAGTGTGGATCGCCTCGTGGATTCTAGTCGAAAATTAGGAACGTCGTTGTTGGAATTTATTTCACAATGTCAGGTAAATTTCCACGTTTTTGATGCGAGTTTTATTTTAGTTTTTTGTTTTTAGTTTTATCCGGGCGAGAACATGGGTATAATGAAAAGAGGTCGTTTAACGCCATTACCCAAACATAATCTTGTTTTCGACAATGGAAAAATTGTTGAGTGGTCCGGAAAATGATGTCATTTTAGTTTTGTCGTCCTTCATAACTAGTGCGTATAATGTCCCATAAATACTTTTTTTCCACAATTAGTCACATTGGATGTTTATTGAACGATGTACAAGCATTGAAATTAATTTTTAATGTTGTTATTTTATATTTGAGGATTAAGAAACGATTATGATCTTAAAAATTTCAAGTTGCAAAATCTGAACCAGACTTAAACTTGTTATTTTTAAGAACAAATCGTTTATTTGTTTACATTCCAGTATTTATATTATCATTTTTATCCTATAAGTATTATTATTCCAAATTTTTTATATTTTATTTAAACTGTTGATTTCCGGACTGGAACTAATTCAGAGGGTCTATTCTCGAGTTAAGACACAGCAACACACCCGTGAGATCTGACGTCATCCTATGCTAATATGAGCACTAATATAAGCACCGGTGTGTTGCTGCTGACAACTCAACCCTCAGAGACGTAACACTATCTCCCAGCAAACTTCGATGTCAACACTGTTATCGGTGCTTGAGCTGTTTTTAGCAATGTAGACTTGTTGCGATTCTAGTTCGGAAACTCAAAGTTTATGTTAGATATATATATTATTTATTACAATTATCGCAGTTCAAATGTAATATATGTATATTAATGAGAAATAAAGCCTGTGACCAATGTTCGAAATTGGATGAATTTCACAAACTAGGACATTCATTTCCAATGTTTTCTCCATTCAATAAGTATGAACAACACAAAGCTAATAATTTATTACAAAATCAATTTATTTAAATTATGTATATAGTACAATGCAATTTTGTCATAATACTTAAACTGTAATAAAAAGACGCTTGAATGAACGAAGCGACGAACCTCAAGTAAATGGGAAACTAAACATAATAGTAAACCATAATCAGCAAAATCAGTACTTTTTACAAATTGGCCGTTGGCCAAAAACAGTTGCACTATCTTTGTATAAAAAACCCTCTCTTGATACACCTTTCATATATTACAATACATCTCCTTAAAACTACGATTAAAAAAAAAAAAACGTTCGAAAGGCACGTTCGTTTCCAAATACTGGAATGTCTCACATATAAAAATCAAAAAGTATAAAATTTACAGTAATATCACTCGTAAAATATGATCTAGTGATTATCGAACGAAAACAGAACAAACTAAGAGATTTTTTCAATTACAAAAAATGTATCCAAAATTAATCATGATTGTGTTGTCATGCATTTAAATAAAATGATTTGATCCGTAACGAATTGAAAAATGTGATTGTGACCTGGCAATATAAACTTACACTAAGAAAAAATATTATATAACTATTTACAATACGATAAGTAAGATCGATAAAATATTACAAAATGATTTAAAAATAACAATGTGTCAAGACACGATAATAGTTTAACAGCAAAGGTACAAATCGGCAAAATAAATACTGCGATTATCACGTGTCGTCATTCTGGAAACAACTTTTTTAAATGGATGATGCCTCCACGTACGAGCGGAGAATGTGTGAACGCTTCTGGCAGTGGATGGGGCGAGATGAAACGCACACGTGACCTATATATAAATAGCTTCTGAACCTTTGTTCGTCTGATGACTGGACGATACGTACGTGCTGGGACTTGTCATGTTTTCCGACCAGTCTGACGTACAGGAATTGGGCGAACTGGACGACCAATGACCCGGACTTTCCGGACTCGGAGTTGAAAAATTTTCAATTATGTGCTGTGGGGTGATATCGGAATGTTGAGAGGGCGGTGTTAGATAGTAATTTTGTTGATATTGTTGTGGTTGCAACGCAGCTGGGGTGTTCTGTTGTCCCGTAGACGAGTAAGCCATCGGGAGTTCCAATCCCGCTTGACTGAAATCGAAGCCCATAGGCAAGTTTTGCGTCTGGGGGATTCCGCCGTGTTTCTGTTGAGTCGCAGCTCTCATCGCCGCGATGTGCGTTGGACTCGTCGGCAATGAAGGTCTGGTTTTTGCGGGCGACGGAGACCCGCCATAAGCCTGTGGAGACATCGACATATTAGACTGCACGGAATGCGGCGGCGATTGATTCGAATACGGGGGACTCAAAGTGTTCGGTTGCATTTGCCGAATGAGTTGATCTTGATAGTTGGCTAAAAATGCACCGCCGTAAGTTTCCAAATTCACTAAATTGTGTAACGTTTGATTGTTTTTTATGACGTCTTCGTAACTCGGCGGTTGTTTACTGTTCATTAAACCTTCTAAAGCTGTCGACATGCCCATGTTTGAATACATCGAGGTCGGGTCGTAAGGGCTGGGGAGATTCGTTATGGGCGATTCCACCGGGCTTAACGTTGTGGAGTCGACGTTTTGAGGAATTTCCGAATGTTGAATGGCGTTTTGGGCCTTTTTGTTCGGTTTCTTGACGCTGGGTTTGCGTCTTATGCTGCCTCCTGTGTTGGCTCCTTCCACTTCGGGGCTCGTCGGACCCATCGGTCCGTTGTTATTTTTACTTGGTCTCTTGGATTTTTGACGTTTGGGTACGATTACCGTCGGATGTTGGATCATTTGACCAGTTGGCGATGCTAAAAAAATATGTTTTTTTACGCCAACTAAAATAATTGATTAAAAACTTACTCATCATCGAGTTGCTGGAGATTACGTTCACCATTTGTGGACTTCTAGGCACGTGCTCTTCCAAGAGTCTAACTATGTCGTGATGGAGTCGTTCGCTGGCTACGTCGCGCGGAAGACGGTCCATGTGATCGGTGATTTCTCGATTCGCGTATGCCTCCAACAAAGCTTTGCACGCTTGGTAGGAGCCTTCACGAGCCGCAAGAAACAAAGGAGTTTCATCCTGAATTTTAATTAGTTTTAGAATTTGTACGTCGTTTTACATAGCATTTTATAATTGAAGCATTATTTATAGAAACAAATTTATTTACCTTATCGTCTTGAGCATCTCTGTTTGCTCCGTGCGCCAAAAGAATGTTGACGGCCTCGACGTTATTTACAGCGGCCGCCCAGTGAAGTGCCGTCTTCCCCGAATTATCAGCGGCGTTTATGTCTGCTTCGGCGCTTATGAGATCTTGTACCATTCCCTCGATGGCGAGACGCGCGGCCAATATCAAAGGTGTGGTGCCTTCGTGCATGCGAGCGTTTAAATTAGTCGCCCTGTTCCGCAAGAGTATCTGGAAGACACCGAGAGCGTCGGCGGCGACCGCCGCGTGTAACGGAGTCCTTCCGGTGTTATCTTGCGCGTTCGCATCGGCGCCAGCGTCCAGCAAACGTTTAGCGGCGTCGGCTCGGGCGTATCTGGCCGCCAGATGCAAAGAAGTTTCTCCGGTTTTGTCCATAGTTGCGTTTAATTCCGCGCCTTGAGCGACGAGATCTTGTATGACGGCGCCGGCGGTGTCGTCCTCGTCTTCTTCGCCAGTGTCCATCCCGCCACCTCTCACCGCGGCCACCATGATCGGAGTCATTCCGCAAGGTCCTCGCGCATTAATGTCGTTCAATTCTCCTTGAGGCGGCGTCAACATAACGGGTGGTTTCATATCGGCGGCTTCCAAATGCGATTGAGTCCAATGGCGCGGTTCGGCTTCTTCGTAATCGGTAATGATCGTCTGATCGCTCGCGTAACCCGCTTCTAAAACGCGCAAACGTTTCGGTTGGGGCAGTTCCGATTCATCATCGGACCACTGCTGACCGTGCCCCATGTGGCCGCCGTGACTGTTCATGTCCAAATCCATTACGTTTTTATTGAAATTACGCATTTCTTGTCCGTCGGGACCTCTTCTGCGCGAACGCCGTCGCGTTCCAGAATTCGTCCGCAGGAAACCTTCAGGAAACCAAGTTATTCCGCTGGCGCGCTTGCGTTGCGTCGTCACGATCATAAAAATAACCGCCGCAATGCATATGATAAATATACTTCCGATGACAAAGTACTTTGAATTCGTGGGAATCTCTTCGATTTCTTCCGTGTCTTTCGAGCTGTTCACCAAATAAATGGGGAAGTACGTGGATAAGGTGTGTTTTGAGGCTTTCGCCGCTAAGAATTCCGCCGCCGAACTCGCCGTCTGGAAACAGTACTCGGAATTGCTGATCGACGTGCATTTCCTGTTGTCGATTTCCAAATACACTTTTACGCCGCGTTGTCCGTGCTGTTCCGTATGAACAATGTTGTGTTTGCGCGTGTAATAGCTATCTTGTAAATTGTTCGTGGGAGCCGATCCGACCCATGGATAAATCATGTCGTTGTCGAACCCGTCCTTTTTCACGCGAACGGTCGTCCGAAGCTGTCGACTGGTATCGCGCAAAAACGGAATCAAGTTCTTTTTAAACGACTGCATGTCCATCAACACAATCATGGATATAACACCGTCGGCGATGTTCGGCGGTTCTTTTTCGCAATCCAAACCGTCCCAATTGCACTCGTCGTTGTTGCAACCGTAATCGCAAAAGCCGTTCGCGTAATGCTCCCGACAGTACGCGTCGTAAATCGGATTGCATTCCTGCAGCGTTTTTTGACAATCACGACCGTCGAACAAACACTCCGGATTGTTACACTCCTCGTCGCAAATTCCGTTCATGAAAACCTTCCAACATTTTATCCGCGCCGTGCAATTCGCCCACGGATTTATTCCCAGGGTGCAATCGTTCCCGTCGAAATCACAAGCGTACGTATTACATTCGTCGTCGCATTTCGCATCGCCGCGCTTCAACTCGCAGCGATTTTCATTACACAGTTGCTTTTGCAATTCCAAATCTTGCATGTACACGACGTTCGGATCTTTCCTGACGGTGACGGAGTGGCCCAAACCGCCCGGAAAACTCGGATCGTAAATTTCGCAGTTTTTGCCGTTGTGTTTCGGCAGACACAAGCAGACGTAGTCGCCCAATTTGTCTTGGCACATTCCGTCGTGTTTGCACGGATTGCTCTGGCACTCGTCGAACGAGTCGATTTCGCAATTGGCGCCCGTCGTTCCCGGGGTGCACTCGCAGACGTATCCGCCGCCGTCGGCCAGACGACAGGTTCCACCGTACTGGCACGGATCGGAATCGCAATCGAAACCGCTGTACTCGCAATTTTTACCGTAGAAACCGTTCTGACATGTGCATTGGTGATCGTCGCGGACTTGCATGCAGACGCCGCCGTTCAAACACGGCGAGTTTTCACAAACGTTCACCTTCAACTGACAATGACGCCCCATGTAACCGGTGTTGCATTTGCAATAGTAATCGTTGATCAACTGCGAGCAGCTCAGAGTTCCCACGTTCGAACAGGGATTCGACTCGCATTCGTTGACGTCTCCTTCGCAACGGGGTCCCACGAAACCCAACATGCAGTTGCAATCGAAACCGCCCAATTTATCTATACAGGTGCCGTTGTTCTGGCAGACGCCCGGCTTGCAATCGTCGATGTTCACCTCGCATATGTAACCGATCGTTCCTGGCGGACACGAACAACTGAACGCGTCTATCAAGTCGTGACACGTGCCGCCGTTTCTGCACGGATTCGTGCGACAATCGTCGATGTTCAGTTCGCAGTTGACGCCTTGGAAACCTTTCGTGCACTGACACATGTACGCTCCGATGAGATTTTTGCACGTGCCGTTGTTCTGACACGGCGCCGATTCGCACTCGTCGATTTCGACCTGACAATACGAGCCGGTGTATCCGTCCAAGCAATGACAACGGTGCGAATTTCCTATGTCTTCGCAGGTGCCGTTGTTGCACAGATATTTTACCGGTACATCTGAAAACAATTGCAATTTCGATAATTTTCAAAATAAACACGGAAACAAGTTTACATCATCGGAAAGATGAACGTATTGAAATGCATTTCGGTCAACTAGGATTTTAATTTAAATTAAAAAAATACGGTGACGGAAAAAAATTTCCTGGCATGCAAGCGTTCTACGGTTTAGACGTTTTAATAATTAAAGCATTTTAATGGATTAGGCGTATGTTGGACTACTAGTACTCTAAGTTAAAATTAAAAAGGCTCTGACCTCTAATAGTGTAGCCTTCTTTTTGTTAATATACGAACTCTATCAGCTTCAATATGCTTTTATGCCATTGATTATACAGGCTGTCCCACGTTAGACGCGGTGCTTCATATCTCATTAATGGTTAGGTTACGAAGGAAGTTCATAAAACAAAATTTATTCAGATTCATATGTACAATGTGCCAAAAATATTTTCAACTCTACAGGGTGTTCTGTTTTTACGATACGGTATCTTACTTTGTTATTTGAAATGGAACACCCTATATATTATTTAATATTCGTGTAGAACGTAAAATTTTAATGTAAGTTTGTTCAATACTTCCTACACTTAAAGTTGATAGTTTTCGAAATATTTGCAATTTTATAAAAAAAATCACATATGCAACCTTCACTTGAAGTCGACAGATTTTAATTAAATTTAATAGCTTCAAAACGAATTTCGGTAAAATTGATCTTCATACTAGATCCTGTCTTAAACC
>JAFFZR010000040.1:0-15769 GCA_018397195.1 Lethrus apterus
GGTACTTATCTATATTCTAGAGTGGAAGCTTGTGAAAAGTGTTGGGTGTGTGTATGCGCAATTTGCAGCAATGCATGATTCAGTGGATAAAGGGAAGTTGTGTGTATATACAGAGGGATTTGGAAGATCAGAGTAAGTGAAGTTAAACACGAGGAGAATGTATAGGTCTGTTGCCACAAACAGTTCCGAAAGGCTTTTTCATCCATCAATTACAAATATTCAATTTCATTTGTGACTAACTTCAAGCAACTTAACGTCGTTGTATGATAGGAGGGTGAAATTTGGAACCGTTCAGAACTGTTTGTAGGAACAGACCTTATGAGGATATTTTTTGCAGAATAAAAGTGGGCGAGAAAGAAACAGAGATTTAGTACAAAGGGCGTGTATATAAGTTATTCAACCGTCTCTTTAGTGCAATAAGTCACTAAGTGACTTTCAGTTCAAAAAATAATTAACTAGTTTAGGTAGCTCTCTAATATTTGTATCATATTTCAGTTAACGAATTTTTGTGATGCGAGAGCACTTTCAACGCTTTCAGCACTTAAATGAGAAATGAAATGAAATGAGAAAATAAATATGCATTGCATTAATTATATCTTAATGTATCTGAAAGGAAATCCTAATACTTCAGAGCGACAGTATTTTTTTGTTTGTTTTTAAAGAATTTTTTTTTATTCTTAAAAATGCTGTGTAATAATTTACTTACAGCACTATTAAACTATTTTAGTACGAGGAAAATTCCCAAATCCACAATAGTTCTTTCAGGTTTGATGTATTATTATTTATATTGTGTTGAATGTAAAATTTAATATGTTTTTCCATAAAATATCTGCATTTCACATTTGATACTAGCTACACAATCCATATTATCTAGCGGGGAAGAAAATTAGAGTGTTAATACTTCTTTATTGAAAGTTAATTGATTCTTTCTTTTAGGGTGGTAGTCTTAGTGTACATCCTGAAGATATTCTATCAAGTCAAGCTATTTCTGAAACTTCGGAATCTGAAAGTACGCCACCTATAATACCCCCACCAGACGTTACAGATACTATAGATGGTAAGTTAAGAAAGTTTACGCTCTCGTGTTTTATAACTTATTATTAAGCATTTATTATTTTTTAAAATATTTGCATTTTCCTTTAAAAAAATTGCATTTAATAAAATCTGCTTAATAATTTGTATTGAACAGTAAGACATTTTTATTTAACAATCTTGCTTTTTTCTATGAACTCTTTGATTTTAATTCTTTATTTTGAATTTTCTTGCTTATTAATTATGTAAATATCAGATAAAATTTGTAAATACCATTAAAACATTTGTAAATGTTGGGATATGATGAGGACAAAATAATATATATAAATATTTGTAGAACAGTATAAGCATAGTCTTTTATGCTATTGTTTATTTCAAGTGCAAGTTCGGTTTTATAATTCATTGATTTAGTGTTTAGTGAGAGTGTATTGTGTAAATATAACAAGTGAGTATAGATATGAATATATTTTTTATGTGTTTAAAAACATTATTATTATGGATGATGATCGGTGCTTAAATGTTGTGATTGTAATAGATAATATAATTTACATTTTTTAATAAACGATATAGTTTAATAAAATTACAAGTTTCATTTTCCATTTAAACCTATTGTTTGTTATTTTTGAGATGTCAGTATGTTAATATGAAAGTATACGCTGTTATTTGCAAGGCTACCATCTATTTTGTAAACTGACCAAACGTCATTTAGGTGTTGAGAATTAGTACTACTTATTACTTACTTGATATAATTTGTTTGAAATAAAAATATCACGTGAAAGTGAATTCATTTTAATGCTGGCTGCTCTAATTATTTTAAATTCTGCAGAAATATGAAAAATAGTAATTACAGCCCATAACTTTGATGCAGTATTGCAAAAATACTTAGTTTAACATTTATCTGTATATGTATTAATACTGTCAAAGTGGTGATAACACAAAGCGGCCTCTTAATATACTTAATGAAAAAACAAACCACCAAACAAACTGAATCAATATTTTTGCTTTTATGTTGAATAATATTAGGTAGCCTTTAATTACATTGTATAACTTTTTTCAAATTATTAATTCGTAAATAAATTGCATATGTATTTAGATAAACATAGTTATAAAAGACTAGCTTAAGAATACACCAACCATGATGAAAATTGTAATTATTTTTTGTAGTTTTAACACCGACCGAAAATGGTGACTCTAATGAAGGACGCCCTAGAACTAAAAAAATGAAAATGATGGAAGGGATCGATATGTCTATATCGATTGAATCTTCATCAAATGATAGTGACATCACTTTAGTCAGTAATGTTCAGTCGCCATTATTTCTTGAATTAGCAACGTCAGAACAATGTGAAATTACAAATAATCTTAATCCAAGAACTACAGATATTTGTAAATCTTTGAGTGATGTTGAAAAACTTGAAACTCTACCTAACAACGAAACTAGTTATTCTTCAATTACACCTAACTTTCAATGTGAAAATATAAAAATTGAATACTTTGATGAAATGTACGATGAGATTGATCATGTGCTAGCTGATTCGCCACCTTCAAAATTAGAAAATGATAGTATTTCTTCAAATAAAATTTTAGGCAAACGTGGCGGAAAATTTCAGAATTGTAAGAAAAAGGAAATACAAAATTCCCATAAACATTCAATGTTGAAGAAAAACAAAAAAATTAAAGATAGTTTGATGGACAATGATGGAAATGAAAAAAATAAAACGGTGTGTAAAGAATTTTCTTCAAAGAAAAGCATGGAAATTACAAATAATCAGAAAGAAGTAAATGATGGTAATATTGAAAATGTAAAAACTAAGGAAAAACCTCCAATTAAGCAGGCCAAAGATTTTGTATTTTCTTATTCTGAAGTGCAACTTTTTGAAGATACTTTTTGTTTAGATGATAACTTAAACAAACATAATGAAAACCAAGATAAAGTACAAGATTCGGGCATAATTTTAAAAGAAATGGATTCTTCATTAGAAGTACAGCATGAAGATAAAAGTGTTGCAGTAGTAGAAGTGCAGCATGAATATAAAAGTGTTGCAGTAGTAGAAATACAGCATGAAGATAAAAATGATACAGTATTGAGTGATGACATAGTGTTAAAACGTACCCCGCAAATGTCATTTAATGAATCCCAACCCAGTACTAGTATTAATATAGCTGATAATGAAAAAAAGAATGTAGTGACGTCTCGGGTTGAAACGGTTTGGCTTAGAAAGAAAGAACAACCTAAGCTGCAGTCTTGTTACATATGTTATAACAAATTTCCGAATCTCAAAACACATTTACTCACTCACAATGAATTTATTGTCTGCCACGTTTGTGGAAAGCAGTACAAGACGAAAGCTCACCTAACACAACATATGACAAGATGCCATTCAGACATTATACGTTAAATTTATAACATAATTTTAAATATGTATACCTACCTATAATCTGAAATTAAACGTTTATAAAGTACAGAATTTTTAACAAATTTAATTTTTATTACACATTTATGTCTATAATATTTGTAATTGTATTACTTTTGTGATGATTTTTTCATATTTATCATTGCTAGTAATTGAATTCAATTTTTTTTTTATTATTATTCTTATTATTATCTACCATATATGTTAAATTAGCTTAAGTGCATTTTATATTTACTTGTCATGAAAATAAAGCTTATACAATTACAATGTTTTTTTGTTTTCTTTTAATTCCAATGAAAATAATACTATACTAGTGATTTTACCACTAGTTTATAGTTAAAAAGAATCAATGGTGTTATTAAATATTAGATGAGGATATTGAAAAAAAAAAAAAATTATAAATACTTAAACTGCCTTTCTAATTTTATTATTAGAGATGTTTTAAAAACTTATTTTGATTATTAAGTTGTTAAAGCTGTTAAAATCATTTAAATTTGTTAATAATGGTGGATGGTGATGGTTGTGTCTGTTCCAGCTGGATGGCGGGAACAATTCATGGCGCAACCATCTTACCATCAAACACCAGAAAAAGTAATCCTACCGCATTTCGGCAAACAAGAAACTAGAGCATCTCCTAGAGACTACTGTGAAATTTTCGCAAAAATATCAGACACCCCTACTCTGTATCGATGTAATATTTGTGGAAAAACAGTTAGCAATCGTTGGCATCATGCTTCTATTCACAGACCACAGTACAATAAATGCCCATTGTGTCACCAAACGTTCACAAGGAAAGACAATATGAAAGCACATATACGACTAAAACATGGCATATTTGAGTGAATTTATTTATTTTTATTTACAAATTTGAACATTGTTTTATTGATAAATATTGCCATATTTTACCGTACTTTGTTAATCAAATTTACTATTAGCTATATCAATGAAAATATTTTTGTTTAATGTAAGATTTTTAAAGTGTAAATACTTAATGTAATTTTTTTAATAAATCTGTTGTAAAGTATTTGCTTTAACTATTTATTTCGATTTGTAACCTAATTTAAAGAAGTATGTGGTTATGGGAATTAATGATTCTGTAGGGTGTGTGTTGTCTCTTACATTAATTCCTGTTTTATGCTTCTATAAGTATTTAGAAAATTACAAATAGACAGATAGTGTAACTATCTTTGGTGTTCTTATTGTAGACACAATATAACAAAAATTTGATTGATAAAGATGTACATTGAACAATAGATATTTCTGAGAGTGTCCACTAAAATATAATATAGGGTAATATCAGGTTCCAGTAATATACTCTAATTAATGTATCAATTTTTATAATTAAGTTAAACTGTAAATCTTTTCTTATGCATCAAAGATATACAGGCTGTTCAAAGTTATAGGTGCACTATTGCGGTCTTCGTTATTTTTAGAGTCGGTTAAGTTAACAAAGATGCAGATTTTTCCGCTGATTGTAATGGTCCACACAAAAAAAAAACAATGCCCATCACATTTCAGAGCCAACTCGGATAATTAGATTTTTTAAATGGAACATCCTGTTATTTATGTAGCAGTCGATAGAAAATGAAATTTTGCACAAAATATTCTTATACTTCTATATCCCAGAAATAAAAAACAAAAGAGCTACGACGATATTAATACAGGTCACCGCACATACGATAACTTCGTTAGTAGAGAAGCTAAGGTGTTGGTCAATACATCAAAAATGTGTAGTTTTCTACTGATTACAATGACACTCAAAAAACTAACAAATTTTTTTTTTTATGAGACACCTGTATACATGTGTTTAATAATTGTAATAGTAGGTACAACTGTAAGATGAAAGGTCAAAAACTTACGACGAATTTTAATATAAAATAAGTAAATGAGTATCAAAGCAAGCAGTTCGGAAATAATAAGTTTTTTTTTTTACATATTTTTGATGTATTGACCAACATCGTAGCTTCTCTACTAACGAAGTTATCACATGTGCGATGATCTGTATTAATATCGTCATACCTCTTTTGTTTTTCATTTCTGGGATATACAGTCCGTTCTACAAAACGGGCCCGAGACTTCAATTGTGATTTAATCACTAACAAACAATATATATTATTAAATGGGACAGTCTTAGCTACAACTTGGCGAAAACAATTATTTATTAAACACCTTCATTTATTTGTTATGACGTCATCGCCATTTTTTTTTAATGGCAACCTATATTTTTTATGTTATATTTCGTTATGATTTTTAATTCTGTTTTCAACGGTATACAAATTTACATAGGTTGCATAAGAAAAAAACCAAGGAAAACGGCCTTACAATTCTAATAGAATGATGAATGAAATGAACAAATTAATCCAACTAATCCATGATACGGCAAACTTTTACGAAGAAAAGTCGTTCATAATAAGAAATTGTGACCCTATACAAAATTTCAGAAAGATCTACCTACTTTGATGAAACCGTGATTAAACAAAACAAGACCGTTTGTTCAAAGTAGGTAGATCTTTCGGAAATTTTGTATAGGGCCACAATTTCTTATTATGAACGACTTTTCTTAGTAAAATTTTGCCGTATCATGAATTAGTTGGATTAATTTGTTCATTTCATTGATCATTCTATTAAAATTGTAAGGCCGTTTTTCTTGATTTTTTTCTTATGCAACCTATTTAAAATTGTATACCGTTGAAAACAGAATTAAAAATCATAACGAAATAACAAATAAAAAATATAGATTGCCATTAAAAAAAAATGGCGATGACGTCATAACAAATAAATGAAGGTGTTTAATAAAGAATTTTTTTCGCCAAGTTGTAGCTAAGACTGTCCCATTTAATAATATACATGGTTTGTTGGTGATTATATCAAAATTGAAGTCGCTATAGTCTCGGGCCCGTTTTGTAGAACGGACTGTATTCTCTGTGAACAGAGTTTTTATCAATCTTATCAAATGTATATTTTATTCGAACATAAATATTGAAAATATTCAAATTTGTCCCTGATTTCACTTATAAATTTTAATTTAAAGAATTATAAAACTGTCAACGTCGTCTTTTTGTATTACAATAACTTATTGATCGCAATTTAATCTTAAAATCCTGCTAATAAAATTTAAATTTCCCACAAACGCCAATATTACATTAACGATAAATTTTCCATCAATTTTGCATAAAAAATCGGTTGTCAGTGCCTAAAGGCTCAGAAAATTTTCTGTCGAATAGAAGCAGTTTATCCCAACGGAAGAACCCTCCAAATATATATAAATAATGCTAAAAGCCTCTTATTGCAAATTGCAACATATTCATTAATTATTTTATTTTTGTGTTTATGAGGTAAAACTAGTTTCAAGTTTCAGACATAATTGATAATTGAGCATCGTTGCCACAGTTCTTTTTAATATTTTGTCATATTTTATTTTTGTAATGTATAACTTTAAAAAGTGTGTCAATTGTTTGGTAACTACCAGACTCTGTAACTATTTCATTACATAATCGATTTCGAAATGTGTGTACTATTTCCAAAGCGGAAGGAAGTGTTGTATCGGCGTTAATCCTTTACTTTGCATGTTGCGTGCGTTCAGCACCTCTCTTACAATCGTATCGTGTTGACTTTTGTTTCAATGATAAACATACAATATTTTTGAACAAAACATACACTATCGTATCCGTTCTCTTTCGTAACATTCCGGTTCGAAGAGAAATTTATTTACTTTATTCGACATTCCTTAATTTGTTTTTAGATAAATATTTTATAAACTGTGTCTTGCTATTTTAGTTTACGTTTAAATTGGACACAAATTCGACGAAAATGCAGCAACACCAACGTGAGAAATGAAATGTGAAAATTATTCCAGCTATCGCGCCTCGGATACACCTGAATAAATTTCAATATTTAAGCATTTCTTTCTCTGCCAGGAGTGAAGTTTTTGAGAGTGTTTTTAACCAAACACGGCAAAAATATAATCTGAATTTTTGTTGATATCGGCGATATTTATATACACGATGCAAAGGAATTTCTTCCTAAAATTTACATTAAATTAAATTACTTCATACAAGTTGATTTTATATGTAATTTTGAATTTCAATATAGAGGAAAATAATTTAGATCGAATTTTTGATATAACATTTATTTAACAACGTACCAATTTTTTTTGACGAGTTTTAGGTTATACGTATTTGAAATTAAATTTTAATATATCTATAATTTAACAATGCATATGAAATAAAATAATATTCTATATTGACAATTTCAAATATATGTACATAATTAGTGTCTTGTTTTAGTATAAAATTAATTTTACGTGTTTGTTTCGAACTCAAGTCGCTGCTTCATTCATATTTTATGCAACATGGTAATGTTTTTTTTTAAATAAAATATGAGTTTCATACATAAAATTGTAAAATGAATGAATGACCATATACCCCTGGGATTAATTTATATCCCCACAAAATTTGAAATTGGAGTCATCCCATACAATTAACTGATGTAAATATTGGACGTATTTTTATTCCCGGAAATTAGAGAAGCCGCAGATGGTAAATTAACATAGCCAAACCTCGAAGTAGTCGCTCATTAAACACTTAACTGAACCGTCAAGGACGTTGTGTGTGATTACGTGATTACTGATTACAGTAATGATTACTGTTTAATTTAGATACTATATAGAAACAAGCCTACCTAAAACATGCGTGTTAGCCCAAAATAAGTCGAATAATTTGAATTAAGTCCACAACAACTTTTTCTTGTTTGTGCATTTTATGCTGAACATTACAACTTCTTATAAATGCAGCTTCATATACATTTTATAGTTAAAGATTCAAAATCTTGCAAACATCACTTGCTTAATTTTTTTTTTAATATTCAGCATGGTATTCTTCATTACTTTTTAAAATTATTAATAAAAAGACGGACAATATTTATTCAGACTTTAAGCAAATTTCATAAAATAAAAACATAATAGAAAGGTGTTTTCTTAATATTAAATAATCAAAGATGTAGACGTGAAGTTGCGTGTTTGGGATGGTCTCAAGTTAGTATTAAACTTTTTTCAAAGTCTATATTTATGTATAGTGTGTGAAGTTTTATGTTATTAAAAACAAGAATGGCATTTTTGAGCCGAACTGTTATGCATTCATTATAGAACAAAAGCTGTCGTAGTAAACTTTGCGTGTGATGCAACAAAAAAAGTTAATATCAAATATAAACAAATTTTTTTCTTGATGATATAAAAACGAATAATTTATTGTGTTATTAATTTGAATATAGTATTATCAGTCAATTTATTGTAATACGAAATTGTAGTTCTTTTTGCAACGTTAGCAGCTTTTCTATTTTCTATTTGTTTTCTAAATAATAATGTTTATTGGATTGCGGTGGATATGTTATTTCAACAAATTTTAAGTAGATCAATGTATTTCTTTTTACATAAATATTCTTACACTTATAGCTTAGGTAGAAATTTATCAGTTCTTTAAATCTATTTTTATATATATATTTTATATATATATTTTATATATTTTATACAATGTCGTGATCTTGGTAATTTTTTATTGTTTTATTTATATTTCTATAATAATAACTGGAAATTTATGACGAGGACAATTATGTGCATTTAAAATGTCAATAAATTCAGACTAATTTTGTTTTCACAGCACAAAAGACCTCATTAAGAAATTCTTTCAGACATTAAAGCACTTTTTTGTTTTTGTTCTTTTGAGAGTGAAGTTGTTAAGTATTTAGCGCTTTAATTTTATGCAAGATATCAGTTAAGCTAATTTATCTTAATTAAAATATATAATCAGTTTCCGTCATTGTTTAAATAAATTAACACTTTAATACAAGTAATAAAGTTTATCTTTCTCTATATTTCTCCTTATTGAGTTTATTTTTATTTAATACATATAACTGTTTCTCTGGTATCCTCTTGGATTTCTATCTGTTCTCTTATTTTTGCTATTATCAATCTGTGTTGTGTATTTACTTCTATTTCTTCAATTATCGTCTCTATCTTTGGCGTGTAGACTATACAGGGTGTTATGGAAGTCCACGAAGAAAATTGAATCACCATTAGAACTCGTTAAAACAAGCATTACTTTTATTTGTCATTTTTTTCCTGCAATTCTTCTAAACAGCGTTCTAAACAGTTTGAACCCTAAAATGCCTACCCGCCTATGTATTTACACATCTATTGACATAACGAAATACTCGATTAAAATATGCGAATGAAAAACAATAAAAACTATTAGGTAACAAGAAAAACTTACTATGCATTGAGGTAGGTTAGTAATCGTATATGGCAATGCAATTCTTTAATATTGATAACATTATAAACAACACAACAGTTTTTGTTCCAAAAAAAGTATAAAGTTTTTATCGCACAAAAACATTTTCACTTTCTCACTGTTGAGGAGATGAAGAGATTGGGGATGGACATAAGGAAATGAAAGGAATGGATAAGGGAAGGTATGTAAATTCCCATACCCTATAGGGTATAAAGGAAGAACGAGAAGAATACTAAGGATAAATTTTATATATATTATGTGTAGATACCATGTGATTATTAAAATGATTAAACATTGCTTTTATAAAAGAAAATAGGTAAAAGGTTTATAATATCTAAATTTAAGACATTTTAATTTATGTTTTCAATCACCACCTTAAATATTCGAACATATTTCATAACGAGGGGGATTTTTATCGTCGCCTAAAGTGTTTTTTTTTTTTTTCGATTTAACAAAGTACTTAGTCTTTTTTTCGGTCTCACGACAAATAATCGTAGTCGGCGACGAAAAACGCATGCTTAGTACGTGTACCGGCTGTGTTTTGCTCGCGTTTGATGCTTTCTTATCGTCCTTCCGTTTAACAAAGTGGTAGCGAAGACAGGACGAAGGTACTATTCAGTGTCTTGATGTAAACACGCTCTTGCTCCGCTTCAAGTGAAAACGCGATATCATCGACCGTTCTGTACTTAAGCACACGTAAGGTTTGCGCTAACAACCTGAAGGTAAAATATAAGATTTAAGTTCGTTAAAGTGGTTTCTTTGCTGTCTGTTTGGTCAGGTCAGGTCAGGACGTTTGAGCATTTGTTTGTTTGAGTTAATTTCCTTTTTGGCATAATAACGTTTACAAAAACGTGAAAATCATCTGCAAGTACACAAAATGGCTGTACGGAAAAATTGTCATAGTTTTTTCAGCTGTATAAATAGGTAGGAAATATCGACGACTACTTTGATTTTCGACGTTTTCTATTGATTTAATGCTAATCCCTTCTCTGTATACAAAAATCCTTCATTCGTGTTTGCCCACGTGATTGCGAATCCCCTAAAATTTTACGTACATTGAAATTCTTTGTCAATAACATCAAAATTTTACTGAAGATAGTTTCATTTAATTCTTAATTAACTAAACCAATTCAACTTTTAATTAAAATTCTTAGTTTTTTCAGTATTTGATCTAATTACATCACTTATCATTTAACAAATGTTCATGGCAAATATTTTAAAGGCAAACTTCTAGAACCATGTATGTCTTTTTAATAATATTTCTACTTAAAATATATTACATTCTTAATGTTGTTTTTTTTTTATCTACATTTACTACATTTTCTCGTGTCGTTTTACAATACTTTATGTTCCAATATCAAATAGGTTTTTCCTATCTTTTATAATGTTACTTTAACGTTTTATGTAAAATTTAATTTATTTTATTTATTTCATTTGTACTTAGTAATCTTCCAGTGGAAAAAATATTATGGGTATGAATATTGTTGACATACATTTAACATCCAAAGTTTAGGTGTTTTGATGTACGCTTGTGTTAATTGAAAACAAGGTTTCGTATGTTCTACAGCAATACCACTACCTAGCCCCACACTTAGCAATATTAGCAAGTAAATAATTATTTATTTTAAAGGGGAATATTTATTGGGTCATATTATAACTTAAAAAAAAAATGTGTGATTTAAAACGTTTTCTTAGTATAGCTTAGTGTAAGAAATCATATTATACGTCTGTATAAGGACAACTTTTTAAATTAGTTTTTTTTTATCTGCATTTTCAACTGCATATTGTGTATATGCATAACTAACTTGCATAAAGTTTTTACCGTATTTTATTTAATATGCAATAGTTTTCGTAGAATACTTGAAATTATACAAATATTTTTAACAGTTTCAAAACAAATCTGTTGTTGAATATTTACGGTACAGTAATAATTTCTGTATGTATCACACGTTTAAAACAAAACATAAACTTGCGAAACAGCAATGAAAACCGGCGTACCATGTATCAACATATTGACATAACAAAACAGAATTATTTTAGCACAAGTTACAAACAGTTCTGGCAAACGTTTACCGACTGCTTTATACTTGCTCTTATGTTATGTACGCTATGTTTGAATTTATTAAATGTTTCTTTGTATATATGAAAGCGTATGTATAATTTATATTATTTCATTTTAAAAATAAGTTAAATGCTGGATTTCATCAATAAGTAATTTAATTTCAGGTACCTACAACTTTATGGAGTGTTCAATATTTTTTGAACTGTTTTCAATAAATGATTGTTTAGATTACATTGGAAATTAATAATTATTTAACTTAGATTAAATTAAATTCACTTTATAAATTAAAAATATGTTAATCAAATAAACGAAGGTATAAAATAAGTAAAATCATTTTTTTGCAATCTTCTGCGTGAATATAACACATTGTTAATATTAAAATATGGCTAGTGGATTTATTTATTAATTTTGGGTATTTATAATATTGTAATAAATTATTTTACAATGTCAACCAGATTAAAAATTGTATGAATGGTACGTAAACGCAAACTCTTCTTATATACAAATTCCCTATTCCCACTGTGTACTTTTCATATGGCGGGAGGTATATAGCACTTAACTTTGCATGTAAAAGACCTACGTTTTAATAACTACGGCGGAAGTGATTACGAAAATCAATAAAACTTAATTTATCTGTCGGTGTGATCCATGAAAGGCTCTATTATGGCCGTGTCATCGCCAGTTCAGTACTACTTCGTATATTTACATTGAGCTTTGTATTCATATGCTAATTTCTTTACTTACAGATCCCCACATACTAAAGATGTTATCCGTTATACCATGGATGTGGTCGCTGTGACAACCATTTGCTACAGTCGCTAGATTTTATGCAACATATTTTATTTTGTGAGTATATTTTAATTTATTATTTCATTGAATCAATTTTAATTCTTATCGCTTTTATCAGTTTAGAGGTTGAAGGTTTTATAAATTAATTAAATGATAAAATTAATAGATATTTTCCAGATATGATTAGCGTACTTTATTATAATTGAAATAAAAGTGAAAACACTAATAAGATAAAAATCAATAAAACATTGGAAATAAAACAACAAATCAATTACAAAAACTGCAAAACGAAAATAATTAAAAATATTTAAATATTTAAAAATGTTATCAAAGTGAAAAGTGGAAATTGCGCCCCAAAAAAAAAAAAAATATAAATGAAAATTGCAAAGGGAAATTTCGATAGTAATCAATAAAGGTAGAGTATATTAGTGACGCTTTTTTTAAAAAGTACTCGAATGTTGGCATATTTAATCATAATAGAATCCTTTGTTATGTGCAAAACAGCGACAGCTAGCTAGTATGACACATTTCAACGTTGGAAATTTAAATTTCAAATCATGCGTAAACTGGTGCTGATAAAATCTTGTGCAAATTAGTATGATAAATTTCTTTCGAGGGTGTCATAACCACGTGTATAATGTTTTCATAGCATCCCACGCTTCATTGTATGGCAATCGCAAATTGTGCCATACATAAATTTTTTAAACAAAAATAACGAATTATGAACATTAATAAAAAAATGAACAGCATGTGCATATGAAAAAAAAGGTTTATTGTACAGTCGCAATTGTACATGCAAAACGCGTCCATGAAATATATAATCCGTTTGTTTGAAAGCATCTGCGCAAAATTTCGAATTCTGCTTGTGTAGAGTCTAATAAATGTAGGAATGAAATAAAATATCAAATATCCCGAAATCCTTTGTAAAATTTATTCATTTGTAATAAAACACTGAAGTACTTTTGTAATGTCTACACAGTTTTGATAAATTTGATGTATGACGAAACATTTTTTTTTTTACATAATTTTGAAAATTTCAAAAATCCTCATTCGCGATGATAAGTAGATAAGTGGATAAGTTGATGATAGCCATTGTATGGTGAAACAATTGTAGTGAAAATAAAACATTTGAAACCTTCCAATTTTATTATTTCTTAATTTAAATAATGGAGTTTCAACAAGTATCCTCTTCGTCAATCAATTATAAGTTATATCCTTAATTTCGTTTCAAACTTGGTAATAGCTACTTTGAGAGAACTTATTTTTAATTCTAATTTATTGAAACATTGTTCTTAAATTACTTGAGTAATTTACCTTTGAAGATTGGTTTTATTAACTCATTTCTTAGTTCACTGTTTAAATAATTATTCCATATTTTGTATAATTCAGATATATATCAGCTGAAAAAAAAATAAAAAAATTTTCCAAACCTATTTGCCTATACTGTTCACCACTGCTCAGTATTTCTTCGATACATTATATTATTAATTGCTGTAGTGTTCTTTTCGCATTTTATAGGCTTATAGATAAATCGTTCTTAAATAGCTGATTTTTCCACAAATTCTTCGCATATTTCTTTCCTCAGTCTTTTTAAAATCCTCGTTAGTAACGTTTTGTATATAACGACGTATCCTTTGCATTGAAATTCAATTTGAAACAAAAAAACAGGCTGTTCTCAACGTGTTCATTATAAAAAAAAAAAGAATTTGTAATATATTGTATATAATAATATAAAAAGTTAAAAATCATGTCATTTAAACTGAAAACTTTTATCTTGCAAGCTACCTTATTAAATTGAGCATTATTTAATAAAGAAAAACTTCAGAGATGGGAACGAAGTATCAAGTAGAGTTTAATTTACTAAAATTACTCGTTGCCCAAAGAACTCGGCAGATAAATATAATGTTCCTCGAGTTGAAAAACATCCGTTAAAACTATAAAATAATCCAGCGAAAGAGAATCTCCTTTCAGCTCTGTTTTATCTTTTTAACATCCAATTTCTTTCTTTCAAAGTTGGGTAAATGTATCCATTCAGAGACGTATTATCTTGACATCACGGAATAGACATCGAGAAAGAAGAAAAATGTGACTTGTTGAAAATAGCACTCTTAATTTCACAACGTATTCTTTTTTTGCTTTAACTGACAAAGTGGTAAAATAACTAGGGATTAAAACATCTAATGGAGTTCGGTCAAATTTGAAAGCCAAATCATGTAGTTATCCACTTAGCTACAGTGTATAAAATTTTGCGGGATTATCTGAATTATTACTTTTTTCATCTTATAGTTTTTTTTCAATATTACGTTTTGTATTCAGGTATAAATTATTGTTTTATAATGTTGAACTACATATACAGTATAATGTGCATTTATATACGTCTTGTATCTTGTATAAATAATGTGAGCCTTCATGTAAAATGTATCTAGAAAAACGTACTTCCTGTAATGTATGTGTCGACTTGAACGTGTAGATTTAAAACTTTTGAAATATGCACAACGTTTTGTATTGGATTATGTAAAATGTAAAATAATTTTGGGCCTCATCGTTGTATTTTGAATTATTTTATATTTAGATTCTCTGTAATCATCGAACCATTGGAAATGGAAATATATTATTAATACTCATACAAAACTGTCACATCTATTCGAATTTATTGTCAAATTTAATATTTATTTTGGACTAGCTTGTACTGAAATATTCGCAAGTTGCATGAATCAACATATATATAAATGTTTTATAGATTTGAAAATTACATGCTTCACATTAATAATATCGCTAAAAATGAAAAGTGTACTTCACACCAGCAGTCAATGCTCTAAAAATAAAGTCTTTGTACCAATAATTACTTTGTAAATATGTACATACCTAACAAGCGTTCATAAATGTTGCATACATAAATGGGTTATGTTTGTTTTCGAGATCTGAACTTTTCCAATAATTACTTAATGGAATCTTTATTCGGATTTTAATTATTAAAATTAAAATTCTTAAAGTTATTATTTAACTTTAATTTTAAACTTAGACATACTTCCGTGTAAATATTTATTTATTCTATATTTTTCATGCCACTTAATTTAAAAATATATATGGAATATATTGTTGTTGCTGTTGATCAAATAAATTATATTATTGTTTTTATGAAATGAAGATGAAAGTCTGGAGAAAACATTTTGATGAAAAAAGTGTAG